>ML842672.1:0-12907 GCA_009831015.1 Picea engelmannii
GTGGGAGTGGACGATGGCTCTGCAAATCCCCTTTGGTGGCTAACCAAAACCCATGAATATCAGCTTGCTAAGTTACCCAATCAATCACCCCAACAATGGTCAAGTGGATTAGTGTAAGATCCAAGCAGTCATCAGAAATGAAACGAACCTAATGCATATATAAGAAGGTTATAACAATCAAATATGACACATACCATGATATCTTGGACCAATTACCTCATGGAGCAAGAGTCCTCTCCGATACAAGCCCATAACGGTGGTGATGGAAACTACTACTGCTGACAGGAAAAATCTGATGAAGAAGAAGAAAGATGGGCCCTCCAGGGCCATGCTCAAGTCAACCCTGATCTCGGTACACCATGTCTAGGACCATGTGGGCCTCGAGACATGATCTCCTAGTTATCCCTAGATATCGGGGATAACAAGGACCACTTTGGAGTTCATCCATTTGTACACCTTATCAATCATGATACTCCAACCATTCTTCTAGGATAACTCAATCTGTAAAGCGTCTTCCCGTGAGGGCTTTTACCATAGGGGGACCACTTTGGATTTCATCCATTTGTGCACCTTATCAATCATGATAAGACAACAATGAGTCATCTATACATTTTTCCAACAATGTATCATATACCAACGGAACCACATCGATCCATCTTTATCATGTATCAATGACAACTCATTGATCCATCTTCATCTATGCATTCTCATCAAGGACAATACATATTATATTACATAAATCATCAATCAATCAATCCTTTGACATCAATCAATCACTTGACATCAATCAATCAAACCATTGGCATCAATGACAACATGATCCAACAACCACTTCAGGAGGCAGGGATCTCATCTTGTTATTCATCTATTGTAGCCTTGTGGCCTTTGGAGGCTTGTATCTTCTCTTATTTATCTTGCTTGAGGGCTGTCTTCATATTTCTACTAGCTATTAGCTATATTGTACCAAATCTGCAGATCCATTATATCATGGTCTTCTTCTATTATGAATAATATCAGATTTGAGGTGTTTTTGGGTTATCTCTTGTATTGATTGATCTTGGATCTTGTTGAGTTATATTCCATTACTATATTTATGTTGATTATTTATGCAAACACACATAACAACCATCAATATAAGCCCTAGCGCAACTCATGAGACTTAAGACTGCAAAGTGTTTGATGAAATTCCACAACCAGAAAACGTTTAAAAATCACATGAAAAACACAATGTTCTTGGTATCTTGACTTGGGAACATTACAGTGGTATTCGAGCGTTGATCCTCCCAGCCACTGGGGATTAGCGCATGCAGAAATAAAGTAGATATGGAGTCTATAGACTTTGCTAGAGAAGCGGTAAGTTGTGAAAGGGAATACCACGCCATTAGTGAGAGATTTGAGGCTCTAGTAACACTCCAATAGTTTATATCCATGAAAAATCCCAGGTGGAGAAAAAATAAGGTTACATATTGGGCAAGCATAGTAGAGGGAAACAGAGCCAGAGAAGCTAGATGGAGGGAAGCATAGATTAACCCTACACCCATTAGGATCAAGCAACTTTGCTATAGCTGCAAACTACCTTGGGAGGCAGAGCATAGATGTAGGGGTGAAGGTAAGAGGCACATTATTGAGATGCACTATGACAGTGAGGATGATGAGGTGTATGAGGATGCAGTGATAGATGCTTATTTGGAGCATTCCGATGATTCCAGTGACTCTTGCACAAAGGCTAGTGACTCTTGAACGCTTGGGGAGGATAGTGACCCTTGAGTATTGGAGGGATAGTTGGATGGACAGGATGATAGCACATATGCTTTAACAATCATATCACATAGTGTTGATAACCTTACACCTCAGCAGAGTGGTGACACTAGTGGGGATTAACACATGTTAACACCTAGACTTGATGAGCTTCCTATGATGACCATGGCACATTTGTCACCTTTTCAGACACCCATGATAGCCATGACACATGAGGATATCAGTAACGTTTCAGATATGATGGAGTAACCATGTGTGAGGGATGCACACCATGGGAATATGGATCCACATACCCAAGAGGAGAGACATGACGTGCAGATAGTTGACCTTACACATACATATCAGTGTGAGGAGAGTGAGTCACTTCTTTTGGAGACTCCATTGTTTGATTATGTTGGGGAGACTGACAATATGACGAGACATTTACTTCGAGGACCAACCTGCAGTGATGAGGATGTACCCCTTATTGGTTAGGATGACCATAGCACGTGTCTAGACACATCTGTATGGGATCTAGGCGTAGATGATAGTAGTAGGGTGAGTGCACAGGAGGATACAACTGCTCATATAGGATACAATGTGATTTAGAGGGAGATAGTAGTTGGTGATGGTGTGCAGTGGCATACAAAAAGACCTAGTAGCACAGTGGATAGGGGGTAGTTCAATACCTTATCTTTTGGAGGGAGTGTTGTTGGGAATTCTAGGGTTGACACTAGTAGTGAGGGGCATGAGGTAGAAACTCAACAAAACTATGATCAAAAGTCCCGATACTTGGTAGGACAGTTGAGAGTCAGTGAGGACATGATCATGGAAGCCACTAGGCGCATTGATGACACACATGCATTGGTGGATGATTATTATTGAAGGGCATCAATGGCACATGGTATTTCAGATGGGGGATTTTCCATATATGACTTTCATTCTCTTAGGGAGAGGGTGTCTGTGATGAGGACTGACTACCAACAATCGTTGATGGACAAAGACTATCTATTGGGGGTTGGCGAGATGTATCGCAGGGCCCTGAGGGAGCAAGAGTTGAAGGTGGACAGACTCACTCATGAGTTGGAGAGAACTCGAGGATTATTGAGAAGCACACAGACAACCCTTCAAGAATTAGAGTCCAGATCAAAGGAGCTTCTTGAGGAGATTATACAGAGATCCACTACATCTATCTTAGTGGAGAGTCATATATATCCTTCAGTCACATTGCTAGGGAATGTTGGTGGCTTAGCAGAGGAGCACCAGTTGATGGAGGAGCATGAGGAGTATCCAAGATCATGGATGAGCATGGAGAGTTATGATCCAGAGGTGCATAAGCTACCCTCCACGAGGATCTTTGAGACAATCGAGCACTCACATACGCATGGGGACTCCAGAGCCAGGGGCAGTTTTGAGGACACTTCCATTTGGGTCCCAGAAGTGGTTGACCTTCTTGTAAAGGTTGACCCAGTAGTACACCCAGGACCCATGATGTTGCAGGAGTATACATGAGATTACATGAGCATGCAAGAGTATACAGTGGTGAGTGATAATTCACAAATACATGTAGAGGTGTACAATGGGATTCATAGGAGCATATTGGCTTGCAGGGAGGAGACACACTTAGTAGAGCATAGATATGCCTCTCCTATGCAAAAACACATAGCTATGAGAGATCACCTTCACAGTATCAGGAGTTGCATGGGAGATGAGGGATGGAGAGTGGTTGACCATCAATTGGAGGATTTACCTTGGGTTGTACCTGATGATTGGGATTCAATGATGACTACAGGCGAGTATTTACCTTGGGTACCGGTGGACGAGAATTTGGTTGAATCCTTGGGATTGGACAAAGCATATGATACTTTCCAGTCCTACAGTTAGCTACAAATGTTTCTGTTGGGCCCTCCTGATAGTTTCATCATTGACAACAGCATGGGGGAAGATAGGCAGGGGCAGAGGACATGGAGAGTTAGGTCGAGACCACCTGATAGGGGTGCTTTTATGGCATACAAAATGATAGGGGTAGATCATCATAGGCAACCAATTGAGTCTTTGTGCATGATGGTGAGCATCATAGGCCATGGGATAGTAGACATCTCAGAGGGTGACACAGATACAGATTCTCATTGGGATGTGCACATAGGGCTTCCGGTAGTGATCAGTATGACATAGGAGCAGTTAGTGGATATTGGAAGTGATAAACTTCCAAGTTTGCCATGGGATTCGGGATTCCATTTTGTTGGTAGGTTGTTTCACCTTATGATGACCCAGGTTGCGCCAGAGAGCCACATACTTCACTTTGGGTTGGTTTTGAGAAGGCTTGGAGGGGCTTGTCCTATGGAGTGAGACAATTTCTCCCTTTTGATCCTCATGATCGAGCATATAGATGGTTAGGTAGATACTATGTCCACAGAGGTTCTTTTACAGATACAACTTCTAGACAACAGGTCCAGTTTTCACAAGTATTCCCGCTTGAGGATCCAGGAGTGGGGGATCCAATATGTATACAAGGATCAGAAAACCATGGTTAGATTAGTACAACGCCGGAGTGGTGCTCTTTGACAAAGACTAGCATGGGACCCGGGGATTGCAGGGTTGATCATATCATTGAATGATGAAGGCGAGTGGACCCTTGCAGGGGAAAGTTATTTTGACTTTCCATTGAGCTTCAGTGTTGTGGAGAGCACGCCACTTGAGTATGAGTAATAGAGGTCTTGCAGTACCTCACTATGGCAACAACATGTGCAGTGGGTGGATACCATGTTGGTATTGGTATGGACTCGAAGGATGGACTCATTCCGATATGAGGCCATGTGTCATGTGCAAGAGACTCATAGTGTTGAGATGTTTTAGGATTATGCTTCACAGGGTATTGCAATTCATGTCCTGATATGAGACCCATGGGGCAGAGTGCATGATAGTTCATCTTTGGGTGGAGCCTATTGCGTGTGTGGACATGGGACCCCAGGATTATATTTGGATGGATTCAATTATTGTTTGAGGACAAAAAATATTCTAGTAGGGAGGACTGTAATGTCCCCACTTTGGGACATCGTTTTATTACAAAGTGTTATGATGACTAGAGTAGCTAGATGGAGGTCATAACGAGTACAAGGGATATTGAGGGGTATTTTGGGGTTTGTCTTGCATCACTCATCTTATTTCATCATCATGATCCATTCCGCACAACTTGGATTTGGTTTCGTTGCATTCCGACGATTTCCATGATTTTGAGTTATTTTGGGCTATAGGTTAATTAAATTCACTAAGGAGGTCATATGGGGCATAATACTTGAAGGAACCTTTTAGTGTAACAACTCATTGGAATCGGGAGGAACAACACTACAGGATAGGATGATGAGAAGTGACTTTCAGTGGCTAGGGAAGTCACAAGGAGAGATAAGGTACTTTTCAAAGGTAAAATGGTTAATTAATTAATTAAATTGATTTAATTAATTAATTAAAGTGATTTAATTAATTAATTAATAATTAAATAAAGTAAAAGTCACTTTGGAGAGACAAGGTGAGCAGGGAGGATAAAAGAGAGATAACAACCTCTTTTCTCTCATTCATGTTGTTTATCATTTTGATATCTGGCTTCTTGCTAGTGAGCCCATGCATTTGGGGGTTTTGAGGGTTTTGACTTAACAAACCCTAGAGATCAGCTCGGTGGTGAAATATCCCACCCAAATTGGTCCAAGATTGGTCACGAAGGTGAAATATTCCCCCCTCACCATTCTACATCAGATCTACTCAGCTTCAGAGGAGTTCTACATCAGGCACAGGTTCAGAGACAACTAGGGCGCAACTTTAGGAGGGTTTCCAGCAGGAGGGCACACCATCTTGAGGAGAGGATCTTGTTCCAGGCATAGGAGAAGGATTCATAGAAAACATACTTCTGGGTATTATTCGTATGGCCTAGGGCGCCCTTTCTAGCCTGTTCCAAATGAGGTTTCTCTGTTATCTTATTTATTGGAGCTCAGTACATGTTCAAAGAGAGGAGGGCGCACCACTGATTGAGGATCCAGTCATTTGGAGGGTCAGATCTCTATCATTCAGCCCGAGACTCTACCAGGGGGTTTCCAGTGGCCCGATCTACATTTTGGTATCTTTTCTAAAGGGTTTTGAGGCCATCTTCATAGAGGCCGAATTCTTGGGTCTTCAGTCATCCAAGAGGGTGCAAGCCAATTCAAGGATTGTTTACTTGGAGGGTCATACCTTCAGTGTTCAGCTTGAAACTTCACTAGTGGTTTGGTATTGGCCAGATCTACACCTCCAGCCATTTTCAGAGTGTTTGGAGGCTTCTAGCAACAAGGTCGAATTTTAGGTGTATTCATCTTTCCAATAGGGCATAACTTATTCAATTTGGGGTTTGGCACTTCAGGAGGCAGGGATCTCATCTTGTTATTCATATATTGTATCCTTGTGTCCTTTAGAAGCTTGTAACTTCTCTTCTTTATCTTTCTTGAGGGTTTTCTTCATATTGCTACTAACTATTATCTATGTTATACCAGATCTGCAGATCCATTGTATCAAGGTCTTCTTCTATTATGAATAATATAAGATCTGATGTGTTTTTAGGTTATCTCTTGTATTGATTAATCTTGCATCTTGTTGAGGTATGCTCCATTTCTATATTTATGTTGATTATTGATGCAAACACACATAACAACCATCAATATAAACCCTAGCACAACTCATGAGACTTAAGACTGCAAAGTGTTTGACGAAATGCTACAACTAGAAAACGTTTAAAAATCACATGAAAAACGTAATGTTCTTGGCATCTTGGCTTGGGAACATTACAGATATCATGAACACTCAAGGTATTAGTTGATGGATAGGAGGGCTCATCATGAGCCGACCTATTATGACCATGGACATGTAGCGGTATGACATTACCACTTGTCTGGTCACCAAGCCAGGGTAATGGCTCTTTGTTGTGTAGCCAAGAGAAAGGGGGTTTGTTCACGAGACAACCTTCTCATTTTCGTGAACTGATTTGTGGATGACACTGTCACCTCTGCTCACCAAGCCATGACATTGGCTTGTTATCCCTAGTTAGGGATAACTAAGGAGATTATGTCTCAAGGTTAACAGGTCCTAGACATGGAGTACCGAGAACCAGATCGACTTGAGCATGGCCCTGGAGGTCCCATCTTTTTTTTTCTTCAGTGCCTCCACTTTGGCAGCATCAACAACATCCATCACCTCGACCTAGTCCTGTAGCAGAAATGGATCTTGCTCCATGAGGTAATGAGTCCGGGTATCATGGTATGTGTCACTCTGATCCTCAAAACCTTTGAATATGTGCATTCAGTTATTTTTGTTTCTAACGGGTGCTTGGATATTATACCTATCCACTTGACCATATCTGGGGTTAATGAAATGATGCCCTAGTAAGCTTGTGCCCATAGGTTTTGAATTTCCACTGGGAGGATTCATGAAAATCCATCGACCGCTCCCACCATACTTACCACTTTCCATCTTCCTCTTGCTCATCCATCCCATTACACTGCTTCGGGCATTGGGTTGGCCAAATATTTAAGGGTTGTACCTTACCTTGTGGGAAGAAGGGGCTAAAGGCACAGAGGGTAAAAGTAGCTGGCAAAAGATAAAAGCCTAAAAATGAAACCTCGAGATGCTTTTCCCAGGGATCCCCGAGAAAGCAGTAAAAGGCTTTTCTGCAAGAAATAGAGGGACCCATAAAAAATAATAAAACAAGACCTAGTCAGAGGATAGGGGGTCTCATCATGAGCCAACCTATTAGGTCCATGGGCATCTAGCGGTATGACACTACTAACAACTGGTTACCATGCCAGGGTAGTCGCTCTTGATGGCATAGCCAAGAGAAAGGGTGTCTCATCACGAGCCAACCTTCTCATTTCCATGAAAGTGCTTGTGGGTAACATTGCCACCACTGGTCACCATGCTAGGGAAGTGTCCCCTGATTAGCTTCTTGAAACAAAAAGCAATAAACGAAAAAAGACAAAAGGCATGAATGGGCTTGGAAACATTTTCATCCATGACAGGTGCAACTCACCCTCTACAGAGGCACCCACATGTAAGCCATGCATTTCCCTTCTATCACTGCACCCCTTGTCCAAACATCCCTTATCCACCTCATCCACTCACATGGCTTGGATTTGATTTCTCCCGGAAACATCCCACATCGAGTGAGCATTGGCCCAATAGGATGTCCTGTCACTTCCTCCAAACTTGGCTTGCAGATTAATATAATGTCTTTGAGCATTTGTCCGAGTAAAAGGGGTTTTATGCACATGTTTAATAAAATTGATGATTAGATGTGATTGACATTGCTATGATCCCATGAAGGGCATATTTTTTGATGTTTCAGGATCATACCTGATGGCAGGTACCCAGATGGATAGGTACACATGGGAAGAATATTAGTTTGGACCTCCATGGGGTTGAAAGCCCACCAGATGGATGTCAATACCCCAATAGGGGGCAGAGACAGATCAGAGGGCTTGCACCAAAGAAGAGGAGGACGTTCCACCAGAGGCAACATAGCAGGCCTGTACCCAGGGGGGTTGTGCCCTTCCCACCAGGATGTTGTCCTTGGAAGGTCCCTAACATCACCTAGGATATTCATGACATCATCTAGTGCTTGTGGATGTTTTGGGAGGCAATTGTGGAATGTGTGGCAGCTTTTAGATGCCCAAGGAGGCCTAACATTTTTCTCTAGGAGGTCAATGTTTCCCTAGAAGGGGCTAACGTCACCCTAAAAGGGCATGACGTCTTCATTTTTGCTTGATTTAGGGTTTTATCAAGAAATTTAATGTAAAACAATATTATTATGTATTTTTGGCCATGTCGGCCTTTTGTGACCTAAAAATTAATTAAGGTCATTGCTATTGTATAAGTAAGAGAGCTAAAACTCTCTTTTATTCATCATCTTTCACTCACACTTATGTGAGGTCTGAATTTTTTTCTCTCTTTTAGGGTTTTGGCTGAAATTACTAGTGCGCACTTGTTGAAGGAGGCTTATTTTGGCTATTTTTGGCAATTTCTTGGTGGAAGGTTTACAACTAGGGTTTGGCATCGATGATACTTGGTGAATGTAAGTGTATTTATGCAATCCTTCCATTACTTGAATGGTTATCATATTTTACTTGCATTTTGTTAATGAAATTTGCTGGAATAAACCCTAGGAAATAAGCACATGTTGGTGTCCTTATTTTAATTCCCTGCTAATATTGTGCCAAGGAGTTTTTACCTATTGAAGACATTGTTAGGGCCTTGCCATTGCAACACCCTACATTTTCTCTTCAATCCTAGCCGTTTTTATCTTGTCATTGAGCTAAAGAAGGAGGAAAATTCACTAAGGCCTAGGGTTACTACACCTTAGTGAGTCGTTTTTCCCTAGGTTCTGATGGTTGAAGCCTTGGCTCAACAACACTTCACTATCAAATTCTCTTGTCTTTAGCCTTTCCATTATCATATTGCTTCTTCAACATTTTCCGCTACCTTTGACTCCATTTTCCCTATGGTTGCACTAGTCTAAGACCTTTTACTTGAGTGTTCTTGATCACAACTTCCAAAATATTTGAAAAACCACTAATCCCTTCTAACCCTAACCTACTAACCCTATTGCTACCATTATTCATTTGATTTATAATTGTACTTTGCATCATTTTATGCATCTTTAAAACAATTGAAAGATTGGCTAAAGTGTAGCAGTCTTTGCTTCTAATGAATGATGATATTGTGACATTGATGATAAAACATTCTTCCTCATTGTGAAGCTTCTTCTTAAGCATTTATTGTGAAGTAACATATTGTGATTATTTCTATTGTACATCATTTATTTGATTTATAAATATTATCGGTCAATTGCTTTATATCAGAAAGTCCTTGATTATATGAAGTACTAACTAGCAAGTGATCTTGCAAATATATAGTTTCTTGTTGCTTTGTTTCGGGCAGGTACATTTATGGTTATCATATTTATTGGTTGTTTAGCTAGACTTTCTGATCGGTGGTGACTTGTGAGGGGGGAAATTTTAGTTAGCCTTTAAACCCTTTCCTTCTCAAAACCCCAAGTCACAGGGGACATCTCCCCTAGGCCTACCACCCTAAATAGAAAGAGTTATCCTATTGAGGTGATAGTGATAGGATAGTCTCCAGTTGCACCAGTTTTCCTTCCGTTTACCTCTCCATTACTTACAAGTACAAACTATGCGATAACATTTTTGCGTCGTTGCCTGGGAACACTGAGTCATTTCTCCTAAAAGATGACACTTTTTCGGTAAGCCTTTCCTCAAGAGTCCTTTTCTTACAAAGCTTACCTGACGACTCCACTAAGGGTGATTCCCTTATCTTTTTGGTAATTTCAAGGAAATTGTCTGGCGACTCCACAAATGACAACCCATAGTGGATGTCAGTACATGCCTCTCTCTACTGTGGTCTATGTTGTCATCCTTATACACACTTGCAAATGTGAGCTAAGTCATGCTCACTTAGTGTGTCCTCGGAGGCATAATGCCTAGGTTCAAAATCCACGCTGTCACTTTGAATTGAACCTATTCCATCTAGGCTAACTCCTAGGGAAGACAAGGGGGTATACCTTAGTTACTAGATGAGATTTAGAGTTTAATGACCTAGGAGTTGATTTTAATTTGTTAAATGGTCAGGGGGAATCTAGCCTATGATGTTAAGTAGAAAATGCAAGATGCAATTATCTAAGTATGAAAGTCAGACCTTTTCCTAGGGAAACTAAGACTAGTGCCTACGATTGGGCAAGGGGTCAACTAAGTTAAGGGGATGTTTGTTACAAGATAATTAGAAGTTACAAAGATTACAAAATTATAACAAGGCAGATACAGATAGACACAAAATAATATATTAGATATATAAGCTAAACTAGATTAGATATTGTTGTCGTCCTTATACACACTTGCAAACGTGAGCTAAGTCCTGCTCACTTAGTGTGTCCTTGGAGGCACAATGCCTAGTTTCAAATCCCACGCTGTCACTTTGACTTGAACCTCTTCCGTCTAGGCTTACTCCTAGGGAAGCCAAGGGGGGTAGACCCTAGTTACTAGATATGATTAACGTTATGTTATAGGAGTTGGTTTTAATAGGTTATAAGGTTGGGGGAAATCTAACCTATGATGCAAAGGCAACAAAGCAAGATGCAAAGATTAACTTATGACAAACAAATCATTTCCTAAGACAACTAAGACTAGTGCCTAAAGATTGGACAAGGGGTCAACTAAAGTTTAAGGGTGTTTGATTACAAAAGATTTACAAAGATACTTACAACCAATAATGAATGATAGATATACAACAATATCAAAATGGGAGATGTTCAAGAAGATATAAAATTACATAAGAAACAAGCTAACCATGTGGTTTAATGTGCACGAATTAAAGGATATCAAAGCATGAATATCATCAACACATTAAAGCCAAGCATGCCCCAATAGCACTTACTCTATTGGACTGCTTTTCAATGGCAACATCAACACTCAAGACCCAAAAAGATGATGCCTCCAAATGGGATGCACTATCTCTTGAGGGATCACACCACAAAGAGCACTTAACCAAAGATTTGAAAGCTTTAAAGCACAAGTGTTCCACAATACTAAAAAATGACACTTAGTTAATTATTCCAAAAAGCAAAAGAAATGTTACTTGCATGTAAGATTGAAAAATAATTATGCTTGCAAGTATTGAACCATAAGATGTACCAATGTAGCTAAGTTGTTTAAATGCTTAGTGAATTAAGGGTTGCTTAAAGATTTTAAAGTTTGAATTACCCTAAATAAGTGTCAAACCAAAATCCTCCTCCCCCAATTACCAAATGGTTGTTGGATGCTCAAGAAGTGAGGCAACGAGGCCTACCCTAACTTCACAGGTCAACCCTAAAGATCTAAGTACTCCCGGAAAGAACGTCGCGTGCCGTGAGACCGTCCCCGGCCTAACACCTTCCGTTGCCTTCCTCAAACCCCGTTTTAGATGGTGAAGATGGAGAATTTATGTGTCCTATTAAATCTAAAATGTTATGACCCCTATGGACTAAGTATTTTAGGTTGTTTATGAGTGTTTAGGTGACTTTTACTTGCCCAAAATTAGTGAAAAAGTGCCAAAAACGAAACTTTAATCATCCCAAAAGATGTGTTTTAAATATTAAGAATGAAGCATGTAAACACATGTAGCATGTATAATGGATTGTTGAAAAGAACAAGTTATTCCTATACCATTTACTTAACCAAGAATGTTTGCAAGCTTGAAAGAAAAGAGTGTTGTTAAAGGACAAGAACAACTTGCCAAAGAAAGAAGAAAATGCTTTAGCTCATCACCACTTAACCATGAGTGTTATTGCATTAAGAAAAAAGTGCTAAGAGATAAAAAGTACTTGCTGAAATAAGAGTGTGTCCCTACACCATAAACATGCCCCACATATACTTCAAACTTAAATGATGACAAATGGCCTTAAAGATACATTATTTGCAAGTTAAAAGGATTATTTCTTAAACCATCATCATTGCATTAAACCGTGTGATATTGCATTAGAACATGTGTTATGAAACTTGAAAGATTATAGCATGTAAGTAAGATTATGCCCCAAGGGCTTAAGCTAAGATCTAGTTGTGTATGATATCTACCTCTAGAAGATTTTAACCATGTGAGCATAAGCAAATCATAAACACATTACTAATCTAGCCATACGATATTGGGGATGTCTCACCCAAGGTGTAGGCAAACATTAAGAAAATAACTTAAAATGAAAAACAAGAAACCTGCATAACCCTTATACCTGGTAAGAACCTGCAAAAACCAACAAGCTATTGCTTGCTGGAAATGCTACACAACACACCAAAAGTTAAGAAAAAATTATGTTTTTATGCAGAAAGTTTTCACATACAAGTATTCCAATAAAAGTAGATTTAATGTGACCTATCTATGATTGTTAACAAACTGAAATATTGAAATAATGAGTAAAGAAATTATATCTGAAAAACAATGGAGTTTAGGTAGGTTTTAAGAGTAGGTTATTCCTTGAGGCTAGCCCAATAAAATCCTAGAGGTAAACCTGCAAAAGTTGTGAGAGGAGCTACAAAAATAGATAGAATGTGAGTAGATCTAGATGATAAAACAAAAATATTTTGAAATACCCAAATAAACACTTCACTAGATC
>ML842672.1:17809-35632 GCA_009831015.1 Picea engelmannii
AAAGTGACATTTTGCACTTTAACCAAAGTCAAAGTACAAATAGACATAAAGGACTAGGACAAAGTGCCAAATGACTTTCCCACATGTGCTAAGGAAGGAAAACACATGGGGAACACCTCCCAAGGTACACAAATCAACACCTATTAAGTCTAAAATGTTATGACCCCTATGGACTAAGTATTTTAGGTTGTTTATGAGTGTTTAAGTGACTTTTACTTGCCCAAAATTAGTGAAAAAGTGCCAAAACCGAAACTTTAATCAACCCAAAAGATGTGTTTTAGGTGTAGTCATGCCAAGTTTCTTACCAGTAAAAGCTTCTTTAGGTGTAGTCATGCCAAGTACTCTACGAGGACAACGGTTCTGCACATAAACCGCAGTATTGCATGCTTCTACCCACAAATGCATTGGTAGGCCTTGATCATGCAACATCGCTCGTGCTGCACCCACGATCATTCTTCTCTTTCTCTCCGCGACCCCATTTTGCTGTGGGTTATGAGGTGCTATGAGTTCTCTTCAAATTCCTTCTCTGCTGCAGAAGTCTTTGAATTCGTTAGAGATGTATTCTCCACCATTATCGCTCCTTAGAGCCTTCACTTGCTTCCCCAACTCTTTCTCCACCAATGCTTTAAACTCAACGAACTTTGAGAATGTTTGAGCCTTCTTCTGCATGAAGAATATCTAGCATTTACAAGAAAGGTCATCAAAAAAAATAACATAATACCTATGTTTTGTTGTTGAAGCAACTGAGAATGATCCACACACGTCTGTGTGAATTCTCTCCAGGATCACCGAAGCACAGTTCTCCTTTTCATGAAAGGTGGACTTTACATACTTCCCCAGGGTGCACCCTTTGCACTGATCTAACTGAGCAAGTGTTCCCATTGGAATTCCAATATATATTTGCTACATGATCTTCAAGGCTCCATGATAAAGATGGCCCAATCGCCTGTGCCATAATTAGCCCTCATCCCAACTCACCACTTTTTCTGCCTTGCATATCATGGCACTGCAGCCATCTACCTCCAGCATATAGAGATTCTTAAATCGAATCCCTATCTTCTTGACTTGACCCGTTGCTTTATGTCGCAGGTAGGATTTTCCACTGCTAAAAACAACATCATAGCCTCTGTCCTCCAACATTGCGACTGAGACTAGGTTTTTCTTCAGACCTGGAACATGCATAACATTTTTCAATTGAAATGGTTTACTTGATTCCCTCTGAAAGGTAATGGTGCCAATACCAGTCACACTTTATCGTCCATCGTCGCCCATCTCTATATGCATTCTGAGATCTTTCTCCTCCAAGTCAATGAAAGACTCTTTATCTCCCGTCATGTGGAAGGAAGCGCCACTATCCAAATACCACACCGATCCCGATGCACTTGAAGCCATGCATGTCATCAAAGAGAAGTTAGGTTCAAATTGTGAGACAAGAGCCTCACCAGTTGCATCTCCAACAATCGTCTTGTTCTTCCTCTTCTACGGACAGTTAGTAGCGAGATGCCCATGTTCGTGACAATGAAAACACTTCACTTTGGACAAATCCATCTTCTTGAATTTAGACTCGGATTTTGAATGGAATTTCTTCCCTTTCTCTTTCCTTGCCTTGGCAGTCAAAGCACAATCCTCTTCATCATCACGCTTTGATGAAGATCCATCTCTGGTGTTCCGCCTGAACTCCTCTTGCACTAGATCCAACCATAGTTGTTCCCAATCCGACAATTTTTCCCTTCCATTGATAGAGTCTTGATAACTGTGCCAACTCTTGGGAAGTCCTAGGAGAGCCAAGCTCACCAAATCATTAGCAACGACTATTATTCCCACACTTCCAAGCTCATCCCGACATTGGACAAACTTCGTGAGATATTTTGGAATGGTGTCGCCCTTCTCCATATTGATCTTCCTGAGTTTATCTTTGAGCGCCAATTTCCTATGGTCGTTGTTGTTTTGGAACAGATCCGTCAAAACCTTCCGCATTGCATGTGGTGTGGTTTTCCATGGAGACTTGAGACAATGTGGTCTCGTACTCCCTCCAACAGAATCCTCCTCGCCTTTGCCACTTTCTTTTGCCATGCATCAAGATTTGGAGTGTCTGTCGCATCTGGCTTAGGAACATCTTTGTCAATGTATTCCTTCAAGCCATTGTCTTCGAGTACTACCTCCATCCTATCCTTCCAAGAAATGTAGTTCGAGCTGCCCTCAAGTGCATACTCCAACCTCAAGCCATTGAAAGACATTTCGATCTTGAATCAACTATCGCACCAAGAAAATCCTGCAAATTCGAATATTATCCAACCACAAACTCAACTGCTGCAATCCCTCTTTCCTTGGGAGGTTCGCACCCCACCTGTGAGTAGCTTGAGGGAATTTCGCACCCTACCTGTGTATAGCCTGCAAACTTGACTGGGAGGTTCGCACTGTAATGCACTGTGGGGTGAGGGAGGTTCGCACCTCTCCCTTGAGTAGCTTGCGAGAATGCTCAGGGAAGTTTGCACCTTTCCTTTGACTAGGGTGCGAGAATTTCTGCTTTGAGAACTGAGCGTAGTCTACAATACTAAATTTCGCACCCTGCTAAAGATGGGACCTGCGAAAATAAAATTATGTTCGCACCTCACTTCTGTGGCTCTGTGGATTTTTAACTTTGATACCATGTAGAAATTTCAATACAAATTAAGTATTTCTTGCGATTCTCCTGATCTAACAATTATACGCCACTGTTAAACACATAATCGCTTATACTACTATTCTTACAAAAAATTAAACCACGATCACAAAGTGAAATATCAATAACACATAACACAAAAGTTTTACCAAGAAAGCGTAAAGCTAAAAACCCCACTATCATATATTATGTATATCATGAATCATGAAACAATCTCATACAAAACTCTAATCCAAGAGCTCTCAGTACAACACAATCGTCTCACACTGTCATACACAAATCAACAAATACATGTGCCAATTCTCTGTGTCCTAATAGCCTGCCTCCTCTGCACAATCACTGCAATTGGAATTCTCACAATGATTCAAATTGCCTAGTTTTCACGTGCTCATGAGCATATCCACTGCATGTGTGATCAAATAACAACTGATAGTCAAACTGTCCCTTTCACCTGTTATCTCAACCGGGTCTCCACTGGATCTGACATGCATGTAGTTAACCGTGGTGAATCTTCAGTTGCATGTGAGTTCACTGATTTACTAAACTCTCACTAGTGCAAGTTTAGTTACAACTAATACAACTTATCTTAACTCACTTAACTACACTTATAATTTTGTCACAACTCCAACTCACTCAGTTATGAATGAAATAATAGATTAATATTTATTGTCCAATTTATTTAAGGGAAAAAGTAAATTAGTCACATGTTTCTTGTTGACTTTTCAACATTTTGTTACCCAACCAATGGAGAAGTTTTTGAGGTGTTGTATGGCTAAAAGTGGGCAGCATAACCCTTATACCTAGTAAGAACCTGCTATCGCTCAGTTTGTAGTTTAGGTCAAGTAGTTGAAGGGTAAGGGTCAAACTGGCATAACAGGAGCTTCCCCACCCACTGTCACCTCGATGGGAGGCTCTTTCTATTTAGGGTGGCTAAACCCAAGGGAGACGTCCCTGGCAATCTGGGGTTTTGAAAGATAAAGGCTTAAGGATTAAGGCAAGTTTACCCTTTCACATATTACCGCCAAGAAGATAATCAAAATGAAGAAATACCACAGAAGATGGCACCTGTTTGCGAGACAAGGCAACAATAAAACTAATACATGCAGTAGTGGTTAATACTTCATAGATCAATGACTACCTATATTTCAATGTATATGAACATATATATTAGTAAATATTGACGAAGTCAATGTTTGCACCAATGATGATATAAAGTCACTTGTCAACAAATACCAGAATGATATCGCATCCAATGAAATGATAAATCCTTGAATTAACTCAATGCATTTAATATCATCAAATGCTCATATACATACAGTTGTTGCGTCAAGTATACTAGAGGTGACGTCAGCTTTCTTCTAGGGTTAGTATAATAGACAAGAAAGTCAACGTTTTGTTATTTAGCCAATGAAAACTATCAATACATCAATGTCTATTATGGGATGACCTAGCCGTAGTGTTTTCTATCAACCAAAAGCTCAATTGAGGCATGACGTCATCATCAATTTCTAGGTTAGTAGATGTTAGGGTTAGTTAGGGTTTCAAATTTGAGAATTTTGAAAGGTTGTTTTGACACAACAAGCTCGACGTTGGAGAGTAAGACCAGTGCCTTAGGGTATTATGGAGTCAAAAGCAAGGGAAAGGTCTCGAGAGGATCAAAATCTAAAGACTAGAGAGTTAGGCTCTATGGTGATGCAATGGCAGGGCCCTAGAGTCAAAACCCTAAGGGGAGGAGGCTCATTCCGATGTTTCTTAAGCAAGGCCTCATGCTCTTCCCTCTTTCTTTAAAAATTCTTGGCAAAACGGCTAGCTTTAAAACACAAATCCAAGGGTGAAAAGTGTTGCAAGAGCAAGGCCCTTCAAACCCTAAAAGTCAAAACCCTAGGTGTAGAATCAACTAGGCCTAGGACATATCCTTCCTTCAACTTATGTTTAAAAGCTAACTCAGAAAAATGATGATTAGTGTAGCAACGACTAGGCTATATCTTCCTTAATCAATGGCTAAAACAAGTTTCTCAATCATAGGGACATATAGCAAGGACCTACTTGTGTGCTTGCTACCTAGAGTTTCAAGATTAAGCAATATAATAGCAATACAATAATAAATGCAAGAGATTTAACCTACAACCATTCATTCAAGAAGTTTTGCATGAAAAATACACTTACAAATCATGAAGAATGTTCATCAAACCCTAGTTGTAAACCTTCCAATGAGAGAAACACCATAAGAATGCCAAGAATAATCCTCCACAAGAGTTGCGCCTCACTTCCAAGAGCCAAAATACCAAGACAAAAGACAAAAGTGTATCTCTCACAAGAGAGTGAGTTATGTTATCTTAAAATGAGAGAAAAACGTCCTCAATATATACCAATCCATGACCTCTTAATTACAAAATAGTTCATTAAAACAACCAACAAGGCTGACTACAAAATTTACACTGTTTTTACATTAAATGCTAGAAAAATGACATAATATGAGCAAAAGGTGGGACGTCAAGCCCTTCTAAGGGAGACGTTGGCCCTTTTGGGCATATCCAACATCCAGAAGCCAGACGTTAGCCCTTCTAGGGATCCTCCAAGCTTCCACACGTGCCAAATGGCCTCATCACACTGCCACACGCTCAAGATAATGTCCAGGTTTCATGGGTGATGTCCTGTCCATCAAAGGAAAACGTTCCATCTGCAGTGGGTGATTCCCCCTAGGCCGGGCTTTGCCAAAGTGTCCTGGGTGGAACGTCCTTCTTTCTTCCTGTGCAAAGGCTCATCACAACATTGTCCTGTCTCTGCCATCCCAACAACCATCTGATGGGCTCTTCAGCCCCATGGAGGTCCGAGCTAATCATATCCCCATGTGTATCGGTCCACTGGTACCTGTCCGTCGGGTATGGTCCTGCACATCAAAGACTACGCCCTCCATGGGCTCATCAGTCCTCGGGATCATAGCAATGTCAATCATGTCTCATCATTAAATTTATCAAATACATGCATGAAATCCCTAGCATATCATCTAAGAGCTCAAAGACATTACACATATCTACCATACAAAGTTGAAGAAACAAACAGGACAACCTATTGGGCTAATATCCACAAGAAAAGGAAAGTTTCCATATAGGATCATTCAAGCCATGTTTATGAAGCGATATGGTCTGGGGATGTCCAGTCACAGTAAGACCAGGGGTATATTTTGTCCGTGGGTGCCTTTGTAGGAGGTGAGTTGTACCCGTCATGGATGCACTTTTTCCAAGCCCCTTTTATTGCCTTTATTTTTATTTATTTCTTTTCTTTCTTTTTACTTCAAGGTCTGACCAGAGGACACGCCTTGGTGTGGTGACCAGAGCTAACAGTGTTACCCACTGGTATTTTTGCAGAAATGATAAGGTTGGCTCGTGATGAGACCCCCTTTCCCTTGGCCATGCAACCAAAGGTCACTGCCCTGGCGTGGTG
The DNA here is from genome assembly GCA_009831015.1 of Picea engelmannii. NCBI lineage: Eukaryota > Viridiplantae > Streptophyta > Pinopsida > Pinales > Pinaceae > Picea > Picea engelmannii. Next base: position 23,916 of record ML842672.1, read on the forward strand.
ACCAGATGATGGAAATGCCATACTGCTAGATACCTATGAACATAATGGGTCAGCTAGTGATGAGACCTCCCATCCTCTTGGTTAGGTCTTGTTTTGTCATTTTTCTTAGGGTCCCTTTTGTTTTTTATCGAGGGGCCTTTTATTGCCTTCTCGGGGATCCTTGGGCGAAGCATCTCTAGGTTTCATTTCCTATGGATTTTTATCTTTTACCAGCTTCTTTTACCCCCTGGGCCTTTAGCCCCTTCTTCCCACGGGACAAAGTGTAACCCTCAAAAGGTCATCCTAATGGCCAGACTAGGGGAATGGGATGGATGAGTGGGAGATAAGATGTAAAATGATAGAATGGTAGGAACGGACGATGGCTCTGCAAATCCCCCCTGGTGGCTAACCAAAACCCATGAATACAAGCTTGCTAAGTCACCCCATCAATCACCCTAACAATGGTCAAGTGGATTAGTGTAAGATCCAAGCAGTTATCAGAAATACAAGGAACTTGATGCATATATAAGAAGGTTATGAACGATCAAACATGACACATACCATGATACCTTGGACCAATTACCTCATGGAGCAAGAGTCTCCTCTGATGCAAGTCCAAGCCGATGGTGATGGAAGTTGTTGCTGCTAACAGGACAAGTCTGGCGAAGAAGAAGAAGGATAGGCCCTCCAGGGCCATGCTCAGGTCGATCCTGCTCTCGGTACTTCATGTCTAGGACCTGTGGGCCTCGAGACATGATATCCTAGTTATCCCTAGAAAACGGGGATAACAGAACCTGCAAAAACCAACAAGCTACTGCTTGTTGAAAATGCTACACAACACACCAAAAGTTAAAAAAAAAATATGTTTTTATGCAGAAATTTTTCACATACAAGTATCCCAATAAAAGCGGATTTAATGTGACATATCTATGATTGTTAGCAAACTTAAATATGGAAAGAATGAGTAAATAAATCAGATCTCAAAAGCAATGGAGTTTAGGTAGGTTTTAAGAGTAGACTCTTCCTTGAGGCTAGCCCAATAAAACCCTAGAGGTAAATCTGCAAAAGTTGTGAGAGAAACTACAAAATAGATAGAATGTGAGTATATCTAGATGGTAAAACAAAAATACTTTGAAATACCCAAATAAACACTTTACTAGATCTATGATAATACTACCACAAATCTATCCAAACAAAATACTTTGCTTGGAGCTTCTATTCTAGATCTATAAACTTGAAGCAAGAATGAGAGAGAAAAATAGAACAATATCACCTCAATAGTAGAAAGAAGCAACAAGAATACTCTTTGTTTCTTCAAATCCTATAAAGCCTTTCTATTACTCAAGAGGAGAGTCTTGTAGCAACATGTTGCTCCAACACTCTCAAGAGAAAAATGGAAATGAAGCACAATGAATAAGAGAGAGAGAGAGATGAGGGAGAAATCCAATAGCATAACAATAGCTCAAGATATGGTGTCAAATGAGTGAGGGAGGGGTTATATTTATACTTGGGAAGGCAAAGCTACCCCTCTAGGATGAGTTACAAGTGTCACACATCAAAGAAAAGTCACTTTTAGGGTTTTGGTAAGTTAAAGTTTTGGCATGGATGGATGAAGTGGAAATGAGTTGGAGTGAGTTGGCAAGGCTTTGATAAGTGAAATGATGAGTTGTAGGGTCTAGGGAGACACACCAAGGGATATAATAAGTCTCCCATTAATTTTTTTATTATTTTTTTCACTTTTTGGAGACTTTCTAAAAGGGAGGCACACCACTCTAGGAAAAGTGACGTTTTTACTTAATAGCTAGGTGAGGGGGTGATGTGAGGGTTGGAAAAATTTAGGAAAGGTTAAGAAAAATCTCTCTTACACTTTTCCATCATTACTTTACCCCATTTTCTCAAAATTACAAAAATGACATTTTTTCTATGTCATGACTTAGCAATTAAAATTGTTGTTTTGACTAACTAAGACTCTTGGTGGACGAACACCTAGGAAAAGTTGTCCGACTGAGCTGAAACTTGGTCCAAGGGTGTAGGGCATCTCATTCCATTTATTTTGAGCACAAATACCCCTAGAAAAATCCCAAAGACCTAGTTTTTACAATATTTGCTAAAAAACAATTAATTAATTAAATAATTAAACTTCCAACCTTAGGAAAATTTAATTAATTTAATTAATTAAAAAAAGCCTATCTAGACTCGATGGAATTCCGTGAAACTTTCTAAGATGTCATACATGGTCATTTACATCATTCCTAAACAATAGATACCAGAATATAACCCCATTAGAACGTCTTTCACCACTTTGGAGGAATTATTGCATGTGGGAGGGAAAAACTCAAGGGAAATTAATAAGGTTGAAAAGACCAATTAATAACCCGAGGATAAAAAACCCTCTATGAAAGGAACTCCCCTAATGAATAAATCCCAAGGTAACTGATCTAAGTATGATCCATCCAGACCTATCCCACGCAAGGGTGCGGAAATTCCGTTTACAAAAATTTGTGTTGGAGGCATAAACTGCCCAGTAGAACCCAACTGTTTTCGACATATTAGCATCTGATGATGCATCTCTTCATGGCACATGGATTTGACCTCATAGTTGAATAGGTGGTCAACAGATACCAGATACAGAAAGAAAGTCTAAGATATACATATTAAGGCTAAGCTAGATACAATAGATACAAGATATTAACAAGTGCTTGAAATGTGTAGGAAAATAAGATATTCAAAGAAGAACAACCATCTACACATCAAGTCAAGCATGCTCACAATAGATAAAATTATGTTGGACTGCCTATCAATGGAAAAAGATGCAAAGCACTCAAGACCCAGTCAAGAGAATGCTTGCAGGTGGATGCACACTCCTTGAAGGATCACACCACAGATACAAGGATACAACATAGATGAAATGCTTGAAAAAACGAGGTATTCTAGATAAGAGATATAACCATTGAAGCAATTATTCTACAACATGTAAAAGACTTGCATCTGAATATAAAGACAATGAGATCCGTGTGGTTGCAAGTATAGAATTAAAGTGCTGATGTTGTAGATCAAAGATTAAACTATGTGGTTAAGTGATCAAGTGTGATTAATTTTAGCCCTATCTAGGTGTCAACCCAAAAACTCTCCTCCCCTAGTTACCAAGTGACTGCTGGATGCTCAAGAAGTGAGGCAATGAGGCCTACCCTAGCTTTGCAGGTCATCCCTAAGATCAGAGTACTCCTGGAAAGGACACCGTGAGACCGTCCACGTCCTAGCACCTTTCGTTGCCTTCCTCCGACCCTGTTTTAAATGCCGAAGATGGTTAGTTATGGTGTCCTATTAAGTCTAATTAATTTATTTTAGACGTATGAGCTAAGTATTGCAAAGTATGTTTGAGTGCTTGTAGCTTTCTAAAAAATGCCAAAGTACTGAAAATGAGTGTGAACTCTTAAACAATGAAATTGCAAGTTCTTAAGTAGTTGAGTTATTGCATGTGAATTTTAAGAACTGAAAGAGGCTTGTGACTGAAAACTGAAAATGTGAAGGTTGAGGCCTTTGAACAACAGATTGCAAGTTAAATGCTTTAAAGAGATTATTACATGTGAAACATAAAGTAATATAAACAACTTGCAGAAAGTAAAATGATTGATTGAGACTCTAAGATATCGATACTTGCATGCATGTACATAAGATGGAAGACTTAAGAAACAATTGCTTGCATGTAAAGTAGATAACAGAATCAAAAATTTAATTAACCAACTAGCGCATGCATGTGTGTTGGGTGAAGACTTAAGAAATTAAAAATTTCATGCAAGGTAAATGAAAATGAAAGAGAATATTCACAATGCCTCCACGGGCTCTAAACTAATTAGTTATGTGTGTATGATATACTCTAGATAATTTTAGATTTAATCATGTATGTATATATCACAAATAACTAGCTAGCTAAGAAGTAAATGCATAAATGAAACTAATCTAGAGCATGCAAAGTAAAGACTTAAAAATAAAGGAATGCAAGCCACTTGGGTACAACTCCTTTGGGATTGATTTACAACTCTTTAGAATAGAGAAGAAGAAGATAAAATTTTACCACAATGAGAGGAGTTGTTTGAGGGTGTGTTGTGCATGAAATTGGGCAACATGCCCTCTTGTCTTGGTGAGAATTTGCCAAAATAAGCAAGCTATTGCTTACTGATTTGAGCTACAACACACTAAAAACAACGTTATGAAATATTTGTCTTTCAACAGAAATTTCGAACATATATAAACCAAAAAATTATAGTGTTTTAATTGACCTATCTAAGCATATTAGCTACTAAAATCAGAAATAGAAGAGCATGAAAATAATCAGAAAATGTTTTGGAGTGTAAATGAGAAGTAAGAGTAAATCCATGCTTGGATCTATCCCAATATATTCTCCTTGAAGTAACCTGCAAGTCTTAAACAAAATGTGAGATGAATAGATAATGATTGCACATACTAATAACATAAACTAATTTCTATCATTAGTGAATCTAGCCAAGTAAACTAATTTACCCAACAATTTATCTACAATCACAATAATATTTAAAACAAAAACAGTTTCACCTCATAATCATGTGAAGAATCCAGACAAATCTTGAGATCCTTGAGTCCTCCAAAGCTATTTCCTTTTATTATCCAATGGGAAGAGGTTGTAGCAACTAATTGCCACAATCTCTTCAAGAACAACACCAATGAAGAAATATGACAATAATGATAGAGAGAGAGAGAGAGAGTGGGATGGTGAGAAAATAGTAGCATAACAATACTCTGAAGCAAGGTAAAAAATGAGGGAGTGAGAGGTTTTGTTATATAGCCTTGGAAGACCAAGAGAACCCTCTTATATCTTCAAGATTTGTCAAAGATCCAAAGGTGAAGACAACTCAAAGATGGAAATGAACCAATGAGGGTGTAGGCTTTTAGGTTGAATGAAATGGCAAGCGAGTGAGTTGGAGACTGATAAAGCAAGGAAAAGAGAGGCACATTGGCTAGTAATGAGATCCACGCCTTTATTCCATCTTTAAATGAGACGTTTCCTTATCCCAATCCAAATTTTCCATCTCAATCATGAGGGAAAGCACAAGTCAAAAAAAGGAAAGCGTGAGTCTCAAAGGGGAAAGGCGACGTGTGGGTAGAGTGTGTTGAACACACTCCCCATTGGCACACAATAGGTAGAGGAGAAGCCCCACGTTTTAAATCAAAGCAATTTCCAACTTCACGTGTGGGATTTCCAAGTTTACATGAGGGAAATCATGAGTTATGCATGAGGGTGTGGAAGGAGCGTGTAAGGGTAATGGGGACCTGCGTTCCATCATAAAGGGAAATTCCAACTTTATGTGGGAAGGGTGTATGTAAGTTTCAAAGGGAAACGTAAGCTTCAAAGGGGAAATGTGTGAGTTTTAAAAGGTAAGTGTGTTGGCATGTGTTATCCACAAGCCAAGTGGGACATGAAAGGTAATTGGGAGGCACATCTCATGAAGGAGGGGCCTACCACTCAAATTAACATGAGTATTAACTCTCACGTGGGTAAGGGGAACATATTCCTCAATGGGAATAAATTAAAAGGTGAATTAATAAATTAAAAGGGGGTTTGAAAGGGTAGGTAAAGGTTAGGAAATGGTTGGGATGGGTTAGGGTAATCTCTCTCAACATTATTTCACCTTTAATTTAACTTATTTGGTACATTATTACAAAATTGACATTTTCCCATGTCCTGGGTTTAGCAATTAAAATTATTATTTTTTGAAAAAACTCCTAAGTGGACAAAAAACCTAGCAAAACTTGTCCTCTAGATCTAACTTTAAATTCACTTACTAACTTAGATAAGAAGGATTTTGAAATCTGATATATATCTAAGACAAAGTAAGCAACTAGTAACCAAAAAGACTTAAAGAAAATTTTGAGATAAGGGAGAAAGAATGTCGAATGGAAGTCAACTTTGGGCTATGGAGTCTCTTTGATGCACTTGAAGAGGGAATCCTTCCGATTAGATGGAAATGAAAGTGTTAGAAGCTCATCTTAGAGTATTCCACTCCTCCAAATTAGAGGTCCTCTAAACTTAACACAAATCTTACAAGAAACTATTAAAAGTAGATGCATCTACTTCCTACACATTCAATCTAGAAAACATGAATTCAAGCAAGAAAGACATGAAATAATAGATTACATATGCTAAATAAGATCTAGTATTGCAAAAAAGCTCACTAATATCTTATTAAAAGGTAATAACAAATGTAATTGCAAAAAATGAAGTTTACCATAATCTCAACACATCCACAAAGAAGAATTGTATCCACACATTGGTAAAAGACATCAAGATTGACCTCCAAAATCTTCAAGTTTTATTCCAACAACCCGACAGCGTATTATAACAACATAACTTTACATAACCAGATCTCCTTACAAAGGGAGAGCTAGCTCCAAAATATAGCAAGAGGGTGAGGAGGCCAAGTGAAGGAGGGCGCACCAAGTGTAAGGGGAGGGCAGCCAAGTGTTGAGGTAATGGTTGTCACCTCTCACTCAACCCAAAAGAATGACAAGTGTGAGCTATGGAAGAGCTAGGAGGGTGCCACCTCTCCAAGAGATGAGCTGTTGTAATGTCCCCTACCTCTTGATAGAGAGGTGATGAGGAGACTCAGTGGCCTGGGCACCCCCACTAGGTCATAGTCTCACACTGAGGGGGAAGGTTTTAAGTTGACTTGAGAAAGAAAAAGGATAAAAGGAGAAAAAGATAACTCAACAGAAGAATAGAAGTTAACCTTGGGAGTTAACCTAACTCAACAAAGAATTAGAAGGAAAAGTATAAGTAAGAGGTTGGGGCGCACCTATTATTCATTGGGGATTTGGTATATTGCTTGTTATTGCTCTTGAGCATACAGTTTGGGGGTTTTGCTGTACAAACCCTTGTGAGAAACTCAGTGGTGAAAGACCCACTCACCTTGTTCCACAGCTTGGTCTTGGGGATGAAAGACTCCTCCACACCATTCTACACTCAACATATTTCCACCTAGCGCTTCAAAAGATAGCAGGGTCGTACTGTTCTTGAGTTTCCAGCAAGGGCGCACCATCACCTAGAGGAAGGTTCGATCCAGCTTATCAGGAGAGTCTGTGGCAATTTCGTCACTTGGGTTTAATTTGCAGGGGCACAACCATCATTTTGAGGGTTTTCCTAGAGAATTATCACCATCAGATATTTAGCTTCAGATTGTGACGTCTTGGAGACAAGGGGACGTCCTATGATTCAGTAAATCTCAGATCTGAAGAGTTTCACCTGGAATCTAAGTCTAAAACTTCTCCTATAGGGTTTTCATAGCCCGATCTACATTCTTGGGAAGTTTCAGTGCATTTGGAGGCTTTTCTCATCAGGGTCGAATTACCTAGGGTTCCAGGCATCCAGGAGGGTGCAACTTCAATAGAAGAGTCACAGTTTGGAGGAGTTTGTCTTGGGCATTCAACTTGAGGTTTTAGGGGGGTGTTCCTATCACCCAGATCTATCCATTGGCAGAGTTTGGGCTCATTTGGAGTCTTCTTGCAGTTGGGCCGAGTTATTGAGGGTTTTCAGTCTTCTAGTGGAGTGTGGCATCTTCCATCTTGAGGAATCGACATTCAGATCTATTTGTATCAGGCTTCATCTCTCATTCAGCCTTTGGAGGCTTATTTTGTATCAGTAGAGCATTTTGTAGTAGCTTGTATTTCTTATCTATCAGGCCATCTGAAGTTTATCCCAGATCTGCCCTCTATTGTATTGGTTCTATGCTTCTTAATAAAAGGTCAGATCTTTGCTTGTGTTTCTATATCTTGAATATATTGTGATCTTTCATGTGTTGGGCGAATCTTGTATGAACACACTTAATAACTGGATAACTCAATAATTCACTTGCACACCATACACAACAGAGATAGTTAGTGGTTTCAAGCAAAAAAATTGTCTTGGGATCATTACAGTGGTATCAAAGCTTCGATCCTCCAAACCTGTGGAAGGATCGGCGCATGCAGAGGTACAGTGGAATCTTTATGGGTTGAAGGAAGAAACCCAGTAGTGAAACAGAGGCCAAAATGGAAGGGTCAAGGGATGATTGTGAGCCTCAAGGCTTGGATTTCTTAGCATCCGAATTTGACAAGTTCCAGCAAACCATAAACCGTACGGAAAGCACTTTGGTCCATCACTTAGGTGAGTACCAGGAAACCAACAGAAGGGGACAAGCCAAAATTTCTAAAACCTTGAAGAAGGTTGACGAGAACTTACAAAAGATGAACCATAACCAATCTCGGATAACTGAACTTCTGATGCAAGTGACCCATCAAGGGAAGGACCCTGATACATATGGGAATAAGGAGGCTGGTGGATCTGGTGGGGTCCATGAGGAGATTAGATATAACCTGGAGAAAGCCCCCAGATCTGAAGGAAGTCTGGGAGGAGGCACGTCCCAGGGTTAGATGGGTAGCAGGATCAATCCTAGGCCATACATGCCCACATTCATAGATGAACAACTAGGTCGAAATTTGGGTAGCCGAGCTAACCCCAGGCCGTACACGCCCACATTCATAGATGAGCAAGGGCAATATGAACAGGTTGAGGACTTTGTGGACCAAATGATGAGGAGTACAAGGGAGTACTACAGTTTGGATATGAGGATTCAAAGACAGATGTCCCTAGATCAGTATTGCCAACTCAGGTTCAGAAATCAACCTAGGTCGAACCACAGGGGCAGTTTTGAGTTCGAACAAAGAGCAAGGAAGATAGAGATTCCATACTTTGATGGTACGACCAAGATGACAACACAATCTTGGGTGAAAAAGCTGGATACCTACTTGCAGCTTAACCCCATGAGGGAGATGGAGGCCATCAAGTTTGCCACTATGTACTTGGATGGCAAGGCTCATGACTGGTGGTATCATGGACTCACCACACTCGGCCACAATCAAATTGTGTCCTATACATAATTCACTCAGAGGCTCATTGATAGATTTGATCAAGGAGAGCCTAAGCTACATTTTCGGGAGCTCACCCAACTCAAGCAAACAGGCACGGCTAAGACATATATTGATGAATTTCAGAGGTTAGCAGTGATGGTGCAAGATATGTCCCCGACCAGGCTCATGATGCTTTTCACAGAAGGGTTGATGGAACCCTTGAAGGGTTGGGTAAAGGCCTTCAAGCCTACCAACCTACAGGAGGCTATTTGGAAGACGAGGGATTTGGGTCCAGCTGTTAAACCTAAATTCATACCCAGACCACCTCTTAACAATGGTGGAAGAGATCAAAGGCCTCCAATGAACCCGGGAGGATGTGACCCAAGGGGTTTTGACAAGGGTCATGGCAGAGTGGATGAAAACACTAGGAGGGAATTGAGAAGGAAGCAACTTTGCTTCACTTGCAAAGAACCATGGAACCCAACACACAAATGCATGGGTCGTGGTCAAGGGCACTGTTATCGCACAGTTTGTAGGGTAGGTTTAAGTATCTTGAAGGCAAGGCTCAAACTGGCGTAACAAGAGCTTCCCCACCCACTGTCACCTCGATGGGGAGCTCTTTCTATTCAGGGTGGCTAATCCCAAGGGAGACGTCCCTAGTAATCTGGGTTTCTGAAAGGTCTAAAGGTTCAAGATGAGGGTTTCCTTTCACAGATTACTGCCAAGAGAGATAGTCAAGGATGAAGGTATTCCACTGAGAAAAGGCACCTATTTGTGAGACAAGGCAAATAAAACTAAAATGTGCGTACAATGGTTAGTACTTCAAAATATTAATGACTATCTTTAATACATATGAGCAAATAATAAATGTAATTATTGACGAAGTCAATGATTGCAAATAAAGACAATGACATATAGTATTACTTCTTCAATAATACAAAATGATAAAGGCATTCAATGTTTAATATCAATCCTTTACTTATCACAATGCATTAAGTATGCTCATATATAAATATTGTTGCTGCGTCACTATGCAATTTAAGGGTGACGTCAAGCTTGTCTATGTTAGTTTTGGTAGACAATGAGAAGGACGTTTTTTGCAAATTAAGCCTATGAAGATAATCAACAACTCAAAGCCTATCAAAGGGTCACAATATCACAACGTTTTAAGCCAAACAAGAGTTCAAACAGGTATGACGTCACCTTAGAGTTAGAGGTAGGTTAGCTAGACAATAAAGTGAACGTTTTGCTTTCTAAGCCAATGAAACTCCTCAACATTTATATGCCTATCAATGGATGACCTAGCCGCAAGTTTTAGACCAAACAAAAGTTCAAATAGGGCAAGACATCATCAGCAATTAGGGTTAGTAGAATCTCTAGGGTTAGTTAGGGTTTCAAATTAAGAGAGTTTGAAAGATTGTTTAAACAAAAAACAAAAAAAGGCTCAATGTTGCATTCTTAGACTAGTGCCTTGGGTAAATGGAGTCAAATAGAGTGAGACTAAAGGCTTGAAAGGACTTAAACCTAAGGACGGGAGAGTTAGGTTTGATTGTGCTGCAATGGCAGGGCCACCAAATCAAAACCCTAAGGGGAGGAGGCTCATTCCGGTGTAGCTAAAGCTAGGCCTCATGTTCCTCCCTCTTTTGTTAAGACTCTTTGGCAAAAACGACTAGCTATAAAACATAAATCTATGGCTGAAAAGTGTTGCTTGGGGACAAGGATTTTCAAACCCTAAGAGTCAAACCCTAGGTGTAAAATAAATTAGGCCTAGGACGTCTTCTTTCTTCAATTTATGTTTCAAACTAACTCAATAAAAAGAGGAACTAGTCTAGCAATGGCTAGGCTAGGTTCTTCTTAATCAAATGGCTAAACAAGTCTTTATCATGGGGACATGAAGCAAGGACCTACTTGTGTGCTTGCTCCCTAGGGTTTCAATGATTAAGCAAAATAGTAACAATGTAACCATAAAAGTAAGATATTCTACCTACAACCATTCAATCAAGAAGTTTTGCATGCAAAATATACTTACAAATCAATGAAGAGCCAAATCAAACCCTATTTGTAAAACCTTCCAATGATAAAAACACCATATGCATGCCAAAGATAATCCTTCCAAGTGTAGCGCCTCAACTCCAAGAGCCAAAAATAACCAAGACAAAGACTAGAAAGAATCTCTCATAAGAGAGCAAGTTGTGTTGTGTTAAAATGAGGCTCAACGTCCTCAATATATATCATCCAAATGACCTTTAATTACAAAATAGGTCATTAAAAACAGCCGACAAGGCTGACTTAACATTATTTCATTATTTGTCACATTAAATGCTAAAATGTCAAAGTAAGAGCTAAAAAGGGAGACGTTAGGCCCCTCTGAGGGAGACGTTGGCCCTTTTTGGGCATCATCAACATCCAGAAGGCAAAACATTGGCCCCTATGGGGCTCCTGCAACCTGCCACACGTGCCAAATAGTCCCAGCACGCTGCCACATGCTCCAGAAAACGTCCAACCTGTCCTGGGTGGCGTCCTGTCCATCAAGTCCATCATCCCATCTGCAAGGGGTGATCCCCCTTAGGTCAATCTCTGCCAAAGTGTCTTGGTGAGGGCATCCTTCTGTCTTCTTCATGCAAGGGCTCATCATGAAGTTGTCCTGCCTCTGCCATCCCAACAACCATCTGATGGGATCATAGCAATGTAAATCATATTTCATTATTAAAGTTATCAAATATATGCATGAAATCCCTAACATATCATCTAAGAGCTCAAAGATATTACACAGATCTACTATACAAAGCTAAGGAAACCGACAGAACAACCTATTGGGA
>ML842673.1:0-25295 GCA_009831015.1 Picea engelmannii
AAGGCCTCTTGGCTGCCACGTGTCCATACAAATGAACGGTCTAGATCTCATCCTTAATCTGACGGTCGCGATTATATCGCGATTTCGCGTCTCGCGATTTCGGGGTTTTCATTGACATAGTTCTTTGCACTTTGAAATCCCGACCCCCGAATTCTCCGATGGCTTATCTCCCTCGCAACTTCTGCAGATCTGATGGCTATTGGCCTTTTGGGAAATTTGGATGGGATCCGACAGTCACCATCTTCCTTCTTCTCTGTAAACTTCTGGTGCACGTGTTTTCTTCAATGCGCATGTTTTCTTCAATGTTGTTCCTCCTGTGCTTTTACGTCCAAATCCCCAAATTCTGCATATCATGCCATTTCTGTTGTTGCCATCAAAGACAACAATCATCAACACTGCCATTTCTGTTGTTGTTCAATATTTGCCAACAAAAGGGAGTTTTTCCTTTATCCGCAAGAATGATGAAATCACACTGTGTGGAACCTAGAGAGGAAGGACTTGCGCAGGAAGGAAGGATAGTAGAAGCTCAATCTCCCCAACAACAGATACCTTGGAGAAGGGGAAGGCCAAATAAGAATAAGTAAGTTGGGGAAACATGAATCCCAAACGAGTCAGGCGCAAGATTGTTTGCTGAAAAATTACTTATGCGCGCTGTCCGGTTGGAGCCTATGGAAGGTACAAGCCAAGAAAGTAGGAGTAGAATGAGGAGGATGGATTCCATGGGTACAAGTGATCAAGATCCATCTCAGCAGTTGAAGTAGGAGAAAATATCTATCATCGAACTGTACCAGGAAAACAGAGAGTTGAGACAACAACTAGCGACAAAGACCATTGAAGTGTCAACAACGCAAGGCCGCGAAGGGAATGTGATGTGGCTCAAAATATAGCTCAGAGAGGTGCATGATACAATCATGCAATTGTGTGAAGCACAAAGGATGTAAGAGGAAAGGTATGCATATCATTCCAGAGAATGTGAAGCGGTCGAGGAGAAAGCTCGTGCAGTTCTCGCTAGTGAATAGAAGAAATAAGATTAATTGAGTTCTTTCTAGTATCCTCAAACAGAGGGAAAATATTCACAGTTTTGAAGGAGGCATTGCCCTAAGACATTTTTTCATTTTGATAATGGCCACGAAAACCAGCATCCCTTTTCCATGCATATTCCCCCAGCGAATGAGCGCACGGCAAAAATCAAATCCGTTACAACAGATAGCGGGACTCTGAAAAACACTTGTCCGTTTAGATATCTAATCAAAGGAAATCATTGACACATCACTCTCTCATGACGAGACCTGATCGATAATCGAATCCCTGTGGCGGATTACAAACAGTCATGATGTAGCTAGATGTATTTGTTTTCTATTTTTGGAAAAGCAGGATGTGAAGAGTCATTTAGCGCAGACAATAGGTTTCCTAGTTTTTAGAGATATTAGTTAGAAGAGCAGGTAGCCCAAGTGGCGCCCTCGCCTATATATTTGATATTTTCAATGTAAGCGAGGTTGGTTGGAAAAATTAGTATAGACAGTGATTATTGTATGTAGTTTGAGCTCGATCGGAATTTAATGAAAAAGTCCAGAAGCTTTGATGAAAAGATTCTAATTGTAATAGTTGGATGTATTGTTTTCCTTTCTTTACGTACGTACTTCCTGTTTCTTTATCCATATATTTTTCTATCTGAATCAGAACAAAATTTCGAACCTATGGATTTTTTGCACAGTGCCCCTTCTTCGCGCCATTTAGACAAAACGTATTTCCTCTAAAGTTAAACTCTGAATTCATCCTCAACGGTGCTCCAAGTTTCTTTCTGTATTTTCTCCCCACCCCCACACAACGATTTTACACTGAAGATTGTTTCTTGCTTAGCCTTTATCCTCTCAAGTTCAGTCACCGAGTCATTTTTTCCCATTGTTTTTCTCGAACTGAATCCATAGCCCGAGGTCTTATTCTATTTCACCAATATAACTAGAACCCATTATCTCAAAGGTGTTAAATCTAGCCACAACTTTAAAGCCATATATCGTGCTGAGACCGTGTCTCTCGAGAGAACCCTCTCCAGGTCCGAAAGGCTAGTTTCGAGCCTCAAAGTTGGTTGAAATAGTTACCTTCGTCATCTTTTTATCAACCGAACAAATTTATGTAGTGCTAACATTCTGGCGTTGTTGTCGAGGATGAAATTGAATAGATTTTCCCTGGGAGAATGACTAGCGTAGTAGTTTGACCCCTGGGGGTAACAGAGGGACAAACATATGTACCAGTTGAAACCTTTACCCTGGCGACTCTAGTCAAAAAGACCAGTAACTCCAAGTAGCACAGTTCAGGAACCCTGGCTCCGAAGACGATCTATACCAGAGAAAATCCTGACCCAAACCCTGCAAAGCCCATGTACAACCCTAAGAAAATTCTGCGCAGACTAGAGAGAAAGCATCAGACTCATTCTATTACCTGGACAGAAGCCTGTCCTTACCCAAAGACGGCCCGCAAAGCATTGATGATCTTGAGTTTGATGCATTCTTTGAACAAACCCTGCTCAGGTCTAAGTCGAAAACCATCTTGGACGAGGTATTTTTCAACCAGAAGATATTCCAAGCCCTAGTGTCTAATAATATCCCTCAAATCCCAAACCCTCCTAGAGCCATGGCCACCAGATTTGCCCCCCTCATTCTGCCATCCCAACTGCATGATTTTCCCCAGAATTATAGCCAGAGAATTAAGCTCTACGATGCTGAAGGGAACATCTCAGCCCAGAAGAATCTAGATTGGTTCAATGATTTCGTCGACCTAGAAGAGGTAGACTATGCAGACGCGAAAATGAGGTTGTTCACGCAGATTTTTGTGGGGGAAGTGAGGAAGTGGTTCAACTCCCTCTTGGCTGCAAGCATTCGATATTTCTCCACGTTCGAAACATCTTTCATTACTAGATGGGGAGACAAGAAGAACCCCTTGCAACTATTAATGCAGTGCAATAATATGAAGAAGGCGCCGGAGGAGACGGTGCAAGAATTCTCAGCTTGTTTCATGAAGGTTTATAACTCGATTCCTGCAGAAGTCCAACCACCTCCCGGGGCTGCGCAGTTGCGATACATCAACTCCTTCGACAACGATTTCACCTTGCTGTTAAGAGAAAGAAGATCAACAAATCTAGATGCGATAATGAGCAACGCGATCAAAGTCTAGGTAAATATGATGGCGTCACGGAAGATCAAACAGATATTCAACAGAGGCGATAAGAATCCCCAAGGAGATGCGCATCCATCAACGTCGAGATCCACAGATGACAAATTTGACTTAATGATGAGAACCATGGAGAAGCTAATGGAGAAAATGTCCATGGGAAACAGACCCGCTGCCCGAGAACAACATGACCCCCATCCCAGGAATCAAAACCTCATAAGGGGTCAAGTTCCTCAAATTAGACAGAGGGAACAGAGGGAGTAGAGAGATCAAGGCCTCCATTACAAAACAACTACGCGGATGAGGACTTCGATCAAATGTTGGAAGAACAAATGCATTGTTGTGACGACAATAACTCCCACGTGTTTTTGACAAAGAGAGAACATGATCGATACATGAGCCAAAACGACGATTTTGTGTTGGAGACAGATGATGCATGGTTTGGGGAAACAAATGATTCACTGTCCTAGGAAACGAAAGAATTCAGAAAGGGTTACCAGAACGCCATCATGCAGTTTCAGAAGAAATATAACCTCGGGAACAAGGAGGCGTACACTAAAGCTCAACAGACAAACCCCATAAGAAAACATTCGGCGGACACCCCTTCCACAAGCTGACCAAGGCTAGACAACATGACCAAGGATATGACTAAAAAATAAAAGTCAAAGGAGGAGGCCTTGAATAAAACACCGGAAGCAAGCCGAGAAGAGGGTGAAAAGGAGGTAGAGAAGGTATGTCTTCCCTTTAACTTTGAGCATGAAATGGCCAAAATCAAAATCTCTGCCCCTTTTAATGAACTTATCAGAAAGGGTGAATATCAGGAGAAAATTATTAAAATGATCAAAATGGGAGGGACCCCCGATACTTTGAATTTCCAAGACGAGCACCCCGTTATTCTGTTTGGCCCGCACATTGAAGAGATAAGTGATACCAAGGATGTCCCTACGTTCTACGTTATTCTAAAGGTTCATGACATGACCCTGCATAACGCCATGCTTGATTCGGGTGCATCGCACAACCTCATGCCAAAGGTGATCATGGACGAATTGGGTTCGGACATCACCAAGCCCTATAAGGACCTTTTCTTTTTTGACTCGAGGAAATTCAAGTGCCTACGTCTCATCAAGGAATTGGCAGTTTCATTGGCCCAAATTCCTTCGAAGAACATGGTTATGGACGTGGTCGTGGTGGACATACCCCCTAAGTTTGGAATGTTGTTGTCTAGGTCGTGGGATGCGAAGTTAAAAGGGACCCTGCAAATGGACATGGCATACACCACCATTTCTATCTTTGGCCAGGACAGATGGTTGTATAGAGAAGTGTTGCTAAAATACATGGTAAGAAGCAAGACACAACCAAATAACCATCCCATATACTCCATCGACACTGAGTTTGGTTCCCCTGTATTCTACAATGACCTGATTTTTGAAGAGGAAGAGCCGACAACCATCATGACAGCCGATGAGGACACCATGCGGAAAGCAACAGAGTGCACCGACCCAAAAGACCACGTGGAAAATGAGATATGGAACATGATTTTCGATGTCATTGTTAGTAAGGAAGGAGTAGGTTCCAGCTTATGGGTAAGCCCCCTGAGGTGGGCACAAATTTGTTCTCATACAACCTCGCGTTCAAATTCACAAACAAAATGGCCGAGTATGAGGCACTGATTCTGGGCCTGAAGGTGTTGGAAGAATTAGGCACAAAGAAGATAATAGTGTGCGGAGACTCCAAAATGGTCATAAACCAGGTCAAAGGAATATATCAGGAAAACCACCCCACACTAAGAGCATATAGAAACTTGGCATTGGATCTCCTCGAGAATTTCTCTAAGTACGATTTGTCTGTTATCCCTAGGGAGAAAAACCAGATCGTTGATGCATTGGCCACCTCAGCCTTAGTTTTCAAAATCCTCGTCTTCCCTAACAAAAAGTACAAGATCGAAGTCAAACATAGGCCAACGGTACCTGACAATATCGAACATTGGCAGGTGTTTGAGGATGACAAACAAGTGGAGATATTTCTCCAAAAGAGCGATGAGTTCGCTAATATAAACATTGACGAAGAACGTTGTTGCAACGAAGACGAGAGCGTAGATGCGCCCAGTAATGACAACCCTTTCCAGAACCAAATAGTGGGAAGGGACATAGTACAACTAAAAAGTAACATCATCCCAAAGGGTTTAGTGCTACTGGAAAAGTTGCTCGACGAAAATGACATGGCCAGAAATCCCAAGATCATTGCAAACAACGAGGATGTCGAAGACTACAACATCGACACTGAGGAGAACCTGAAAATAATCAAATTATCAAAAACACTCAGTCCAAAGGTCAAGCAAGACTACATCAATCTCATGAAGGACTTCCCCAACGTTTTCTCGTGGAGATATGACAATTTGAAGGTGTATGACACTAAAGTAATCCAGCATGGTATCCCTCTCAAAGAAGACCAGAGGCCTTTCAAACAGAAGCTGAGACGGATAAATCCCTGCTACTGTTGTTGATCGAAAAAGAGGTAAAGAAACTATTTGAAGCCAAAATCATCATTTCTTTACTGTTCTCGAAGTGGGTAGCCAATTTGGTACCTGTAAGAAAGAAGAGAAACGAAATAAGACTGTGTGTGGACTTCTGAAACTTGAACAAAGTGTCCCTAAAGGACCACTACCCTCTCCCTAAAATGGACTATATCCTACAAAAGGTTGTGGGGTCCTAGAGGATGTCCATGCTGGATGGTTTTTCAGGGTATAATCAAATCATGGTCCACCCAGACGACAGAGAAAAAATGACTTTCACGACTCCATGGGGAACGTTCATGTATTCCAAGATGCCTTTCGGCCTAATGAACGCTGGTGCCACTTTCCAGAGGGAAATGGACATAGAATTTGTTGACAAAAGGGACAAGTTCATTGTGATCTATCTAGACGACATCACGGTATACTCTGCCTCCTATGAACAACACCTCGATCATCTGAGGAAAGTTTTCCAAAAGTGCAGGAAGTTCGGCATATCGTTAAATCCAAAGAAATCACATTCCTGGATGGAAGAACGGAAGTTGTTGGGGCACATTATCTAGAAATAAGGCATCAAGATAGACCCCAGCAGGGTTGACGAAATCCTAAAAATCACCACTCTGCGCAGTAAGAAGGAAGTGCAATCCTTCCTGGGAAAGGTAAACTTATTGAGAAGATTCATCCCGAACCTGGAAGAAATTATAAATCACATAACCTGCATGCTCATGAAGGGGAATGAGATCAAGTGAAATCCGAAGGCCAGGAAATATTTTGAATATATCAAGGTGGCGTTGACTAGATCTCTTGTGCTAGCCAGTCCAGACTTCACAAAAGATTTCATCATGTTTTCATTCACCTTGGAGCATACGATTGTCGGTGTGTTGTTGCAGAAATACGAGCAGAACTTCAAGAAGCCTATAGCCTATTTCAGCTAGACATTGCGAGATACTCCACTAAGGTCCGACATTATGGAAAAGCAAGCATACACCTTATTTAAAGCCATGAAGGAATTTAGGACGTACATATTGCACCCCCACGTCATTGCTTATGTGCCCAGCGACTCAGTAAACGATTTCCTAACTCATCTCAACCCTGAAGGGAGGAGAGGTAAGTGGATAGAGACCATGCTGGAATATGACCTGGAGATTAAGCCTATCAAACTAATTAAGGCTCAGGGCCTTGCGAAGGTAATGGCGTAGTCGGACTGCGACGTTGTGGGAATAAATCTCATTGTTGATCTTTCAGAGAGTCCTCGGGAGGAAACGACTGTGCAGGTGTCTCAGGAGTTCGTCGATTCGTCGTGGTATGCGGACATCATCTATGTGTTGGATAATCTCGAGGCCCCTCTGGGTGTAAGTAAGATCACGGACATATTTCTAAATCTTAAAGCGGTTAAGTTTTGCATCCTGGACAAATCACTCTACTGGAAAGATCTTGGGGGAATATTGCTAAGCTGTTTGCCGGAAAATGATGCAAAGCAAGCCATAGAAGAATTTCACAAAGGGGATTGCAGAGGGCACCACTATTGGAAAACCACCATGCACAAAATCCTGAGAGCAGGTTACTAATGGCCTACAATTTTTGCAGACGTGTACAAAGAAGTCTCCAGCTGCCACGACTGTCATATTTTCGATGGGAGAAGAAATCTACAACCCCTGCCACTAAAGTCGATCTCAGTCGAGGAACCTTTCATGCAGTGGGGTTTGGACTTCATAGGGGAAATAAATCCGCTGTCCTCGGCGTAGCACAAATGTATACTCACGACCACCGACTACTTTACGAAATGGATAGAAGTGATCCCCACGAAGCAAGCTAAGGATGTCGTCATCATCCATTTTCTAGAGACACATTTTTTCAAGGTTTGGATGCCCCATCAAGATCATAACAGAAAGCGTGGTCGCATTCAAGTCCAATAGGATGGAAAAAAAATTCCAGGATTACAACATAACCCTGAGGCATTCTACGACATACTACCCACAAGGAAATGGGTTAGCAGAATCCTCAAATAAAATCCTAACCATGATCATCAAAAGACTCCTGCAAGACAATAAGAAAGCTTGGCATAAAAACATTATCTATGCATTGTGGGCAGATCGGGTTACCACCAAGAAGTCCATCTCAACATCGCCTTTTCAGATTGTATATGGTGCAGATGCAATTTTCCCTACCACACTAGGGTTGCCCGTCATAAAGATATTGCAGGAACAAGAGGTTGAGCCAGATGGCACAAAGAGGAGAATAAATCAATTGATTCACACACAACAGCTGAGGGAATAGGTATACAATCGATCACAACTCGACCAGGAGAGGATGAAGAGAAACTTCGACAAGCGTTCTAAGCAGAAGGAATTTTAGGTAGGAGAGTTGGTGCTAAGATGGGACGCGAGAAATGAAGATAAACGAAAGCATGGAAAATTTGACCACCTTTGGACAGGTCCATTCAGAGTCAACACGTATTGCGGGAGCAATGCTTATTTTCTAGAAGGATCAAATAGAGAGTGCCTTGGTAGGGGGGCTGTAAACGACAGGTTCCTCAAACATTATCTGATGAAATAAAATCCGTTTACGTCATATGTCATTGTAAATAGTTGTTTTTATTTTTGTGTCAATTCAATAGGTCAGTAGAAAATTGAAGCCCGAAGTGAAGGCCGTGAGTTTATGTTGAGTCTTTTAGAAACTGCATCGATAGGTTTAGGTTGCCCTTTGTTTTTCATATTGCAGTGCCAAAGAGTCTAAATAAGGCCCAATGGTCAGGCACCTGGTCTATTGTTATTTTCTACCTCACGAGGAGGATATCATCCCCATTGGAGCGAGTTGTTAGCACCACCATTTTCCTTTCAATTAGAGTCAGTTTTTAGTCAAGTTAGGGCCCATGTGTCAAAAAATGTGAATTCAGGTATGTAACAATGAAGGGGTCAAAGTCACCAAGTGGTTGGTTGGCCCTTGGAAAAGGGAAGGGATGTCAGAGTCGAAACATGCATAAATGGTACGAGTATGTTGTTCCCAGAGAGTCGGGTCCTGTTAAAAGTTAGTCTCTACATGCCCCAGGTCGAGTCAAGTAGTTAACGGAAGTCACGTCGACAAGTGTTGTAACTAGTATCAGTTCATTATGAAGGTCGAAGGAATGAAAAATTGTGGTGTTCATATCATGTATGCCCTGCAACCCTTATCGCTTGTACCTTATACGCGGGGATGTGTTATGGAAAATCTACAGTTCGATTCGAAACATCTAGTCGCCATGAATTTAGTGTTCCTTGGCACGTTTCCTCCTTCTGCATGATATGTTATAAATCCTAGAGGTTCTGCACCCATTTTATTCGCAAAATCAGATGCATGTTATGTCTGTAAGTTTTCTCACAGGCCAAGGTCAATCGAATTCTCCATATTAGGCATTCACCGTAACCACTACGTGCAAGATAAATACTGGTTGCGTCATGGAGACCTCCCAAAACAGAAGGAAGGGTGCGTGAAGTGGAATAATTTCCAGGCCCGAGCCCCAAAGCTACTGAGATTCTTTCTCAATCACAATAGGCACCCCAAAGGATACAAAGGGAGTTTTTCCTTTACCCACAGGAATGATGACATCACACCGTGTAGAACCTGGAGAGGAAGGACCTACGCAAGAAGGAAGGATAGTAGAAGCCCAGTCTCCCCAATAACAGATACCTCGGAGAAGGGGCAGGCCAAAGAAGAATAAGGAAGTTGGGGAAACCCGAATCCCAGATGAACCGCACACAAGATTGTTTGCTAAAAAATTACTTATGTGCGTTGTCTGGCTGGATCCTGTCGAAGGTACAAGCCGAGAAAGTAGGAGTAGAACGAGGAGGATGGATTCCGCGGGTATAAGTGATTAAGATCCATCTCAACAGCTGAAGCAGGGGAAACTAACTATCGTTGAACTGTACTAGGAAAAAAAGGATCTGAGACAACAGCTGGCAACAAATACCATTGAAGTGTTAGCAGCGCAGGGCCGTGAAGGGAACATGAAGTGGCTAAAAAGACATCTCAGAGAGGCGCATGATACAGTCATACAACTGCGCGAAGCACAGAGGCTGTCAGAGGAAAGGTATGCAGAGCATTTCAGAGAACGTGAAGCAGCCGAGGAGAAAGCCTATGCAGTTCTTGCCAACAAATAGAAGAAACAAGATTAACTGAGTTTGTTCTCGTATCCTCAAACTGAGGGAAAATCTTGACAGTTTTGAAGGAGGCGTCACCCTAAGACAATTTTTCATTTTGACAACATCCACGACAGTCAGCAGCCACTTTCCGCGCATATTCCCCCAGCGAATGAATGCGCAATTGAAATCAAAGTCGTTACAACAGATAGCGAGACTCTGAAAAACACTTGTTCATTCAGATATCTGATCGAAGGAAAGAATTGACACATCACTCTCTCATGATGAGATCTAATCGATAACCGAATCCCCATTGCAGGTTACAAACAATCATGATGTAGCCAGATGTATTTGTTGTCTATTTTTGGAAAAGTGGCATGCGAAGAGTCATTTAGCACAGACAATAGGTTTCCTAGTTTTTAGAGATATTAGTTAGAAGAGCAGGGTAGCCCAAGCGACGCCCTCGCCTATATATTTGATCTTTTCAATGTAAGCCAGGTTGATTGGAAAAAGTAGTATAGACAGTGATTATTGTATGTAGTTTGAGCTCGATCGGAATTTAATGCAAAAGTCCTGAAGCTTTGATGAAAAGATTATAATTGTAGCAGTTGGATGTATTGTTTTCCTTTCTTTACGTACATACTTCATGTTTCTTTATCCATATCTTTTTTTGTTTGAATCAGAGAAAAATTTAGAACCTGTGGATTCGCTGCGCAGTGCCCCTTGTTCACGCCATTTAGACAAAACGTATTTCCTCTAAAGTTAAACTCTGAATTCATCCTCGGCGGTGCTCCGAGATGCTTTTTATATTTTCTCCCTGTCCCCACACAACGATTTTACACTGAAGATTGTTTCTCGCTTATCCTTTATCCTCTCAAGTTCAGTCACCGAGTCATTTGTTCCCATCGTTTTTATCGAACCGACTCCATAGCCCAAGGTCTTATTCTATTCCGCCAATATAACCAGAACCCATTATCTCAAAGGTGTTAAATCTAGCCACAACTTTAAAGTCATATCCTGCACTGAGACCGTGTCTCCCGAGAGAGCCCTCTCCAGGTCCGAAAGGCTAGTTTCGGGCCTCAAAGTTGGTTGAAATAGTTATCTGCGTTGTTTGTTTATCAGCCGAACATATTTACGAAATGCTAACAGAACACAGTCAATATATTTCTCCATGTCGTGATCATTATCAATCGAGGTGTATTCATGGAGAAAGTGAAAATTTCCCCCAACGAAGGAATTCATAACATTTCAAGGTGCAAGGGAAGACAAGATAGTGATCCAATGATGGAAAGAAGATGAAGCACTTGATTTCTGCATAGGAAGATGTGTAATAAGCACTAAAATCCAAGGATTAAGTTGTGTTTCTACCCGGCTAAATTTTCATGCTGCTATCTGAATCTGTCATCATTCACTCTAAAGTAGTAGGTGTTATTGGAAATATATTGCATTATTCTCCAAACATAAAGAGAGAGGTCATTCTTGCTGGATCCCTTCAACCCATTATTGGGATCAATTCTTGCTGGATCCCTTCAACCCATTCTTGAGGTCATTCTTGCTGGATCCCTTCAACCCATTCAAGGTTTCCGCAAAGCCAAAAAGAGGTTGCGTTGTTGTTGGGTCAATTTTCCACAACTCATCAAGAATGCAAGTTTCACATAGTGCAACGTGGTGCAGTGCAACCTCTAATTAAAATGGTTCAATCCCCATATGCTCAGCTCAGATATATGGAAGCTTTTTCTCTTGGAAAACTAGCGCAGAACACATACGACTAAGTTGGCATAGTTCATGGTGGAGGACTGCCACCATTGATATAAATTCTTGATATGGATCCCTTCAGCACAATGTTGCCTTTGCTAACTATGGGATCGTAGATAATGAGAATAATTTGTATGACATTGTGAAAAGTGGCGTTGTTGAAAGATTACAAGATGGAGAATTGATTTCTCAACAATCAAAGGACTGTGCAACAAAGACCCTAAAAATATTGGAATGAGGACAATGATCCTCTACTAATTTCCTCGCCAGATATACAAGCTAAATAGTCATAAATTAAGCAGGAAAAGAAGTGGTATAATTGACGGCTCGAAATGATTAACTCTCTTTTATATCATATGCCCAATAGACAAAAACTAAACGATGAGGACAAAATATAGTTGGAAGAAGTATATTGGACCGTTCCTTCATCTTATAAATCGACGATAGTCGGGTACTTCGGGTCTTCTAACTTGCGCAATGTTGAATTCATTTGCAATTACGCATTGGTCATCATTCCAAATGCCAGATTCCACTTCAGGATTTTTCCCACCTGGTGAATTCATTTGCAATTTCTCATTTTCAACCGAAGCCCAAAGGCCCGAAGTCAAGGTTCCTCACGTTGGGTTCCTTCTCGGTTACGATTCCTCGTGTGAGGTTCCTCTTCGTCAAGACTTCCTGCAAATACTTCTCGGGCTACACATTGCATGGTTTTTGGCTCCCTCTATCACTTAATGGTTATGGTGCCCCTTTTCCTTCCAAATCCATCAAAAGAGGAAGTATCTCTTCCAACACTGAAGCAGGTCGACTTGAACTTGAATGCATTCCTTTTAGATTTTCAGAAGATATCATTGATTCAACAAATAAAAATGCTTCAAAGATATTTTGTACATATAGAGGGAGAAATTATCTGCTTGTGTCTTTGTTTTGCAGTAAAATGGAGGGAGAAACTCAGCTTGATTCTGTGGTCGTCCAGCATATTCCCACTCAGACCAGGTGTGAGTTTGTTATTTCAACGGGAAGCAAGACTGAGAAGCTCACTTCAGGGTTATTGAAACCATTCCTTACCCATCTCAATATAAATAAAGAACACATTGTTAACGTTCAAAGGGAACTAGTGGTGACATGATTGATATTGATTTGGGAACAATAAATTCATGTGTTGCTCTCATGCAAGGCAAGAACCCCAAGGTCATTGCAAACTCAGAAGGAAGAGTGATTATCATCGATATATTGTAGAATTTAAAGCTGGTACCGAAAGTAAGAAATGATCCACTTATTGAAGAAGCGAAAGAGTTGTGAAATGCTCTATCCCTTTTCATCCCTGGTGTACACATAAAAACGTTTTGTTGCAAAATGATATTGAGGGTGATGGTGATGACAAATAATCTCATTGTTTGACTAGAAATCGAGTGTGGCCCTTAGTAATATTAAATGGTGTTGTTACCAAAGATATTGTAGGACAAGGAAGATCTACATATTGCAACTATCCATACACAAATTCTATAAGGTATATCAAAGAGAATATGGAAGGATTAACATTCAGAGTTTAGTCCCAATGTTCTAGAAACTAAATCTATCAAAGATCAATTTCAAATTCGATTGCAAGTGGAAATCTTTTAGTGGTTCATAATTTGTTGAGTTTTGACATGCTTAAAAATTCTCATAAGCAACTTGAGATCAACATGATAGCTAAAAGGGTAAAATAACAAGTGGAAGAGTTTTATAGAGCATTAATTACATGTGTCTAGTCATCAACATCAAGCAATGTTCCAGTCAAAACTTAACTTCTTGAAGAATGTTAGAGATATGCTCCAGATTGTTAGTAGAAAAAATAGGATCTTGGATCTTATATGTTTGTTGTTAGAGCTCATAATTTGTAACTAGTCTCTATAAATAAGAAAGGAGGACAACAATTTATTAAAGGTTTCGAAAGAATTTCCTAAGAGGACCTCTTTCATATTATTTATAAAAAAATCCCAAATTTAAAGGCAGAATATCAACACTCAACCAAAACACATTCAGATTTCTAGTCATTAGTTGAGAAGGTAGTTCCCAAACTGAAGGCATCAGTTCAACATCCAAGGGAGATAAAATTAGCATCAGAGGACTGAGGAAAGGGGAGGGTTGGCACCTGAGAGGCATTTTTGGCCCAATATGTAATCAAATGTATTTTAATAAAGTATTTTGGATAAAAAATGAGGAGATTCTAAGACTTTGTTATGCTAAATCATGTGGGTTTTTTTACCTTTCTTCAATGTTTCTATTTCATATTCTTCTGTCCATTAATTCATTCAGGTTGTAACTTTTGTAATTCAGTACAACCTCTGCTACACCGATGTTAAATCATCCATTAAACATGTATTTTTTCCCCTATTTTGTTGTGAGCAAAACACGACCTCCACTTTGATGTTTTGTTGATGTTTGTTAATTAATTCATGATATGAATGAAGTATCTAGTTTTCTTCTACTGATCAGGGAGTCATATTTTCTATGCTTGTATACCTAACTTCTTAATCAATTTTGTTTATCTCACATGTTCTATTTACTCTTTAAGATAATTTTAAAGGATTTAGCAGATGAGGTCATGCCTCTTTAGTTATGATTTTGAGTTATTGAAAGGCTTGTTTATTCATATCAAAAGCTTCAAAGGGTTGATCAATTAATCATTTTTATGTTCTTGAAAATGCACTAGGCTTGGCTCTATTGCAGCCTAGAGTCAACTCTAGTAACAACATTTTTTTGGCACCATTTTCGAGGACGATTTTGAAAGTCTCTATCTTCCTTGAGTGTACAATAGAGATCAGACTTGTTTCTTGATGGTGAACAAGAAATAAGCATCAAACATTGGTTGCAATCATTCACCTATCGACTCCTTGGTTTGAAGAATCTACATGATTCATTGGCGACTCCACTGGTATCCAGATGTCAAGCTCTTTTGCTACTCAGATCATTGCAAGGTTTTCTCCTTTGAATTTTACAAATGTTTCTGATTTTCCAAATGTTGTTCCTGATATTAAAGAATGGGGAGATTATCTTCCTAATTTTAGAGAGGATAAAGATGACAATCCTAGTGAAAACTTGTTTAAGTTTCATAAGCTTATGGATCAATTGGATATTCATCATGAAGATGTCCTCATGAAACTGTTCATGTTTTCTCTAGGAGGAGATGCTCGCGATTGGTATAAGTCACTTCCTCATTCAAGTATTTCATCCTTGAAATAATTTCATGCTGCCTTTAATAAATATTGCAAAAGAATATATCCATCAGAGCTCCTTTGAGAAACTTGTTGCAATATAACATTCTCACAACAAGTTTATGAAGATGATTGCCATGAAAAAACATTTGTTCATGAAGAATCAGAGCATAACAACAATTGTGATCAAATTCAAGAAGATGCATATCAAGCAATCTTGTATGAAGAATAAATCGTTGCACACCCAGAGGATTTTCAAGCAGATCAAAGAAATAATGATGAAGGTTCTCATCCTTGCGAAGGACAATGGATTATTGAATATCATGTACAAAAAACCTCTGAAAAAATAGGTTTTGATCATGATCCTTTTTCTATTTTGAATTCTTTGAAAGAATTTTTAATTCAAGAGCCATATCAATCTTCTAATGCATTAGTTTCCTAGAAATATAATCAACCGTATTCTATTCAAAATTCATTCCAGGAAGATCTGCAAGATGATGGTCATGATAAAAATGATGATGGCATTACTTCAAACACATTTGGAACAGTCTCAGATGTAGATGTTGTTATAAATTATTATTAAGATCGCACTGTTAGTATTCAATCATTATTGTTAGATCATCATGAATTGAAGATTTCTAAAAGTCTAGTTTCAAATTTTTTTGAAGATCAACCTATCTTTGATGAGTATCCAGACAATGAAGAGAAAATTTCCTCTTCAACATGCATTGAATCATACAAAAGTCCTCCATTATTTGATGAAAATGATGAAAGTGATCTTGAAATTAATAAGTAGCAAATTATTTCTTTTCCTTCAGAGAGTTATGCTTAGAAGGAAAATTATCAGTTGTACTGTGAAAGAAATCAACCTGTGTATGGTAGTTATGAAGAAGATTCTTGGACATGTGATGCAGAAGATAAGGAGGGGTTACTGGAGCAATTGATCTCTTCTTCTTGTTTAGCAACTGTTGAGTAGCAAACTAGTGAGCCTCAATGTGACATTCTTGAGCTAGAAAAAGAAAAGATCAGCAGTGGAGAAAGTGTGCAAAGGCATCTCATGGAGTTTGAACAACAAGAAGAGGTATGGGATGACTACAAAAGTTTTATTTCTTTCCATTTCTATGATCCAATTGCAATTTATATGGAGTCAAAATGAAGAAATAAATTTTCTACCTTTGATTTCTTGAGGGAAGAATTTCAAAGATGTAAGCACCTGCTTCCAAGATATTTTTTGAATTTTGCAGTTGCTCCTATCGTTTTTGTTCTCAAGGATATAAACGTAATTCAATTTTTTAGTCAGATCTTTTGTATGGTTACATTAGAAATCAACTTATACTTCAACAAATAAATAGATGATTGGTTAGAATAGGAATGTAAATAAATAAGCTCGTTATTTGAGCATTTTTTTTCAACATTTTTTTATTCAGTGAGTGGTTCAGTTTCCAGTCAGTGTGCAAATAAATCATGACTCCATAGCCCATTGGAGGCACTGGTAAAAAATGGTTTTCATATTGCAGTATGTACAGTTCTTTTCAGTTTGTGCAAACTCTCCTTAGTTGTAGAGCACATGGATGTGTTTCATGGTAGGCACATGTATAGTCACATGGTTCAAAGGTTAACAAAGAAGTAGAAGGATGAAGGCATCTGGTCTAATTTTCTTGGAACTTTGCAGGAAAGCACTATCCCTAGATAGAGCCTATGTTAGAACAAAAATTGGCATTTCCAAAATTTTGTGTTCCTCGTCAAAATTATATCAGTCTTGCTAGCCTTGAAAACCTTGTGTTATTTTTCCTAAGATTCTCATTTCTGCAAACTTTCAATTTTTTCGTCAATTTTGTTAAGTCTTAAAATCCTTGCATCAAACCTCTTCAATGTCTCCTATTATTTCAAAATGTCAATGTTGTGAAATCCTGCAATTCCTTGGTTGCTTCAATTATGTTCAAAAATACCAAAGAAACCATGGCCAAATGATAGTCCAAAGACAAATATTTTAAAGAGAGTTTGATATAGTCTCCTATTATTTCAAAATGTCAATGTTGTGAAATCCCGCAATTCCTTGGTTGCTTCAATTATGTTCAAAAATACCAAAGACATCCTGGCCAAATGATATTCCAAAGACAAATATTTTAAAGAGAGTTTGATATAGTCTCCTATTATTTCAAAATGTCAATGTTGTGAAATCTCGCAATTCCTTGGTTGCTTCAATTATGTTCAAAAATACCAAAGAAATCATGGCCAAATCATAGTCCAAAGACAAATATTTTAAAGAGAGTTTGATTATATAAAATCATTTTATATCATTTTTATTATTAAATGATTTTATATTCAAATTAATATGTAAAAGTTTTGAACTCTATCTATTCAAACCCCAGGTCACACTCAAAATTCCACAATTCTAAGTTATTAGTTCTTAATGTTACCAAGTCATATGTAAACCCAAACATTAAGTGTTATTATTTTCATCAAAAAAAACCCCAGGTCACATTCAAAATTCCACAATTCCAAGTTATTAGTTCTTAATGTTACCAAGTCATATGTAAACCCAAACATTACTCAAACATTACTCAAGTGTTATTATTTTCATAAAAAATCCGAGGTCACACTCAAAATTCCACAATTCCAAGTTATTAGTTCTTAATGTTACCAAGTCATATGTAAACCCAAACAATACTCGAGTGTTATTATTTTCATCAAAAATATATTGGGATAGTTACCATCGAGCCCCAATTTCCAATCCTGAGCATACACCATAAACCATCGAGAGTCTATACATAAGGTGCCAAGAAAGGAGCCCACAAGGGGAAAGAGACCATGCACTACGTATTGAGGGTTGCATGGAATGGTTTATGCATATAAACATAAAAAATGCATTCAAGCTTGTGCATGTGGGATATTTCCCATCAGGAAAACTTTAAAATACCAAGCATCGACAACAGAACGCCAAGTGTCGAGCCACATTCGCAGTGTACTCGTAGGTGTCAAATGGAAATGGAAAGCGCTCAAGACCTCGTCTTCTCACTAATTTTTTTGTTCCTTCCTTGCTATTACATATCATAAGTGATGGAAGGACTTTTATTATTCTAGCAAAATGCTCATAGATGTCAAGTATAGAATCCAAATGTAAAACAAAGCATGGGGGTTTCACATCTGTGTAGAAGGTCGTAAATATCTTGCTCCAAACAAAGCATGGGGTTTCGCATATTTGTAGAAGGTAGTAAATATCTTGCTCCATGTCATGATCATTATCAATTTGGGTGTATTCATGGAGCAAGTGAAAATTTCCCCCAACGAAGGAGTTCATAACATTGCAAGGTGCAGGGGAAGACAAGATAGTGATCCAATGAGGGAAAGAAGATGAAACACTTGATTTCTTCATAGGAAGATGTGTAATAAGAACTAAAATCCAAGGATTAAGTTGTGTTTCTTCCAGGCTAAATTTTCATGCTGCTATCTGAATCTGTCAGCATTCACTCTGCAACAGTAGGTTTTATTGGAAATATGGTGCATTCTTCTCCAAACATAAAGAGAGAGGTTATTCTTGTTGGATCCCTTCAACCCATTATTGGACTCTTGAGTTCAAGATGTCCACAAAGCCAAAAATAGGTTGCATTGTTGTTAGGTCAATTTTCCACAAATCATCAAGAATGCAAGGTTCACACAGTGCAACGTGGTGCAGTGCAGCCTCTAATTAAAATGATTCAATCCCCAGATGCTTAGATCAGGTCTATGGCATCTTTTTCTCTTGGTAGACTAGCGTAGAACAGATAAAATATGTGAAACAAACACACGGTGAGGCTACACTCACTTCTCTATTATTCAATGAAGACTAATTACATTCTTAAATAGGAAAAGACTCTACTGAGTCGGTTACATGCAAACCAAAGACAACTAGACTCTCAACTATGAACTGACTCTTAGAACTCACTCTTACTCCATTATTTCCAAGTCTCCCCCTTAATGGAGAATGTATTGACTTCTACACCTAACATCTCTCTAAACAAATCAAACTTAATCTTTCCAAGAGGCTTAGTGAAAATATCAGCAGCATTTTCACTAGTATTACAATACATAAGAGCTATTTCATTTGACTGCAACTTTTCTCTAACAAAATGAAACTGAGCTTCAACATGCTTTGTCCTTGCATGAAAAATCGAATTCTTCGCAATATTGATTGAACTTTTATTATCACATTTTATCATCGTAGGTTCCTGTTGTTCTTCTCCAACATCTTGAAGAAGTCTTCTTAACCAAACATCTTCACAAGTTGTTTCACACAAGGCTTTATATTATTCTTCAGTAGAAGACAAAGATACAGTAGGTTGTTTTTTACTGCTCCATGAAACAACCCCAGATCCAATGCTAAACGCATGTCCAGTGGTTGATCTTCGATCATCCGGATCTCCAGCCCAATCAGAATCTGAGTAACCTGTCAACTCAACATCATATGCATCAGTATATTTAATACCATAATCAAGTGTTCCTTTTAGATACTTGAATATTGCCTTTGCTGCATTCCAATGGCTTTCATGAGGTTTCTCCATAAACTGACTTAACACACTCACAGAATATGAAATATCAAGTCTGGTTGTGGTGAGATAATTCAAACTACCCACCATATGTCTATACATAGTGCCATTCACCTCCTTTGAACCATCATCACAAGAAATTTTCACATTTTGTTGCATGGGAACAGTACAAGACTTACACTGATCCATTTAAATCTCTTAAGTATTTCTCTGATATACTTACTCTGACAAACAAAAGTTTGGCCTGCATTTCTCCAAACTTCAAGACCTAGGCAGTATTGTAACTCACCAAGATCTTTCATTTCAAATACTTTTGACAACTGCTTCTTGATTTCATCAATTAATTTCTCTACATTTCCTGTAATTATCAAATCATCAACATATAAAGAAATCAATACTATATACCCCTACTCATCAAATTTGGTATACAGATTTGGATCACTTTTGCTTCTCATAAAACCCTGTTGAAGAAAGAAAGAGTCTATCTTCTCATACCATGACCTAGGTTCCTATTTTAGTCAATACAATGCTTTCTTTAACTTACACACTAAGTGTTCTTGCCTCTTTTCCACAAACCCTTCAGGTTGAGTAAGGTAAACCTCTTCCTTTAACTCACCATTCAAAAATGCAGATTTAACATCTAACTGATGCAGCTTCCAATGATACTTTGTAGCTAAAGCAATTAACATTCTGATAGTATTCAATTTAGCTACTAGTGCAAATGTTTTAGCATAATCAATACCTTCTATTTGTGAATACCCCTTTGCCACCAATCTAGCCTTATACTTATTTATACTACCATTTTATTTAAACTTGGGTTTGTATATCCATTTGCATCCAATGGGCTTCTTATGTTTAGGTAATTCAATCAATTCCCAAGTATTGTTTTTCATATAGATTCATATTCTTCCTCCATTGCATTTTTCCATTCATCATGTTCATTAGCTTCATCAAAACTTATGGGTTCTATGACATTTGAAATGCTACTCATTAGGGCATGGTCTTTATACCTCTCAGGAAGTCGAATATGTCCTGAAGATCTTCTCAACTGATTATCTTCCTCCCCACTTTGTGAAGATCTATCTGCACCTCTAGGTGAACTGTGACTACTTGAATTGTACATATCACTGAGTCCTTCTTGTTGTTGTTGTTGTTGTCGCCGCGGGGATGGATGTTGTTGTGTGGGTTGTTGTTGTTGCTCTTCTTTAACTCCTTCATCAAGAAGTCTCTGCCATTCCTCATGACTGTTGTCGTCATGATTTCCTACTTCCTGCTCATGGAAAAGTACATCTCTACTTGCAAATACTTTGTGAATAGTAGGATCAAACAATTTGTATGCTTTAAATTCATAACAGTACCAAATGAAAGTACACGTAATGGCTTTAGCATCCAACTTCCTCCTATTCTCCTTTGGAATATGAGCAAAATCCTTACACCCAAATGATTTTAAATTATGAACTACAGGTTTGGAACCTTACAAGGCCTCCAAATGAGTAACATTATCAAGACACATTGTTGGACTTCTATTCTTTAAATAAACTGCATTATTTATGGATTCAGCCCAATATGCATTTGAGAGATTCTTACCTTTCATCATACTACGTGCACACTCTAACAGAAATCTGTTTTTCCTTTCAACGACTCTGTTCTGTTGTGGAGTGTGAGCTACTGTAAACTGTTGTACTATTCCATGATCTTTGCAATATTTGTTGAAGTCCCTTGATTTATACTCTCCCCCTTGATCTGCTCAGAGGATTTTGATGGATTTTCCTGTCTATTTTTCCACCATGGTTATGAATTCCTTAAAGTAATCGAAAACATCACTTTTTCGTCTAAGGAAGTAAACCCATGTGTATCTCATGCAATCATCAATAAATAATAGAAAGTAAAATGCACCTCCTAAAGACCTAGTTTGGATAGGCCCACAAACATTAGTATGCACAAGATCTAACACATATTTCTTTTTCCTATCAGGATTAGAGGGGAATTCATCTTTGTGCATCTTTCCTAATGCACATCCATCACAAGCAACCTTCTCATTCTTTAACATGAGAATTCCTTCAACCATATTCTTCTTCTGTAATAACAATAAATCATGATGATTGATGTGTCCATACCTTTGATGCCAAAGAATCTATGTTGGCATAGTTGTAGAAGTCAATGTGTGATGTGCTTTGCTCATAACATCAAGTTTGTATAGGCCTCCTCCTCTGACTCCTATTGCAACAGTTTTGAAGTGGTCCAACAAATCCTTCACTATGCAATAATTCTTGAAGAATTCAACCTTCAAGTTATTATCTGTAATGGTGGACTCAGAGATCAAATTTTTCTTTATTCCTGGCACATACACCACATTGAGAATGTGATGAAAAGTACCATTCGGCAGTGTCATAGGAATGTCTCCCTATCCCTTGATTTGATGAGCACGGTCATCTCCAAGATATATGTTGGCACCATTCTGTGTTTCTTTAAAATTAGCATGCCAATTTTTATTACAAGTCATATGTATTGATGCTCCAGAATCCACAAACCAGGCATTAGAATCATCTGTTTCAGCAGATAAAGCATCGTTAGACACAAACAGCCTAAGATCCCGTGATTCAAAATTTGGGGGCTCATCAATATCATCACTAGCAATAAATAATCTGAGATCATGATTTGACAATTTTTCTCCATAATGACCTAAATGTGTTCTAGGTTTATTCCTAGCCTCATCGCTCTTCTTCTTATGACAGTCTTTAACAATATGTCCAGGTCGATCACAATAAAAACAACTTTTTGACTCATTCCTGTCAGATTGCATACCTTGATTTCAAGATTGTCTTCTCTGCGATGAACTGCCTCTCTGCCATGAACCGCCTCTCTACCATGAACTGCCTCCTCTGTCTCTTTCTCATGATCTCCCTCTCACAGATCTCTTATTTGACCACAGTGCCAAATCTTTATTCTGAGGCTTCAGATTTTCGTGCCTCTCTTCCTCTTGCAACAAAATACCTGTCAGTTCTTCAAACGTAGGAGGTTTCTCCCTTGCTGCGAGACCTGTTATAAACATATGATAGTCTTCTAGCATACCATTTAAGGTAATAGTGACCAAGTCAGTGTTCGAAACAGTTTCCCCTATATTTACTAGCTTGCCTTTCACCTCTTTAATACGACCCAAAAATGAACTAACAGATTCATTTCCATCCATTTTAACGCCTAGCAATTTAGTTTTCAGGAACAAAATGCGATTTGTGTTGCTAGTTTCTTACAATGCTTTAAGCGTTCTCCATGTAGCAACAAAAGTTGTAGCTTCTCTAATATGTGGAATTATTCTATCTTTAACTGACATGTGCAACAATACATTTGCCTTGTTTTCACGCTTCAATCTTAGATCTGTGTTGCTGTCGCACCTACAACCACATCAGGTTTCAATTCAGTTCCCTTCACAATGTTCCAGACACCATAGCCTTTCATAAGTGTCTGCATCTTGAATTTTCAGTTAATGAAATTCGATCCATCTAACTTGTCGGCTTCGTTGAGGTAGGTTTCTGCCAACGGATTCACCATCGCTACAATTTAGTTTCTGCAAGTGAATCACCAAGAATATGCCACTTTTCATCAAGTTTTCTCCTGTGTTGAGCAGTCCGTCACTCTGCCCTCGGATCCACTGATGCAAATCTACCTATGTTCTCAGCTTAAATCATGCATGCATCCACCTTTAAATCAAAAACACCACCTCTCATGCATATATCAACCTTTAAATCATGCATGCACCTTAATATCCAAAATATCCACTTTAAATAAAAAATCCACTTTTAATAAAGAAATGAATAAGTCCCTCTTCACCTCACGCTTTAAAAAGTATCCACTTAATAAAACAATGCTACACAATGATTCAAAGCTTTACATATAAAAATTAAAGCTCATATAAAGGCTCATATATAAAAACTTTTATATAAAAAACTCCACGATTTTCCATATAACACCAAACTCATATAAAAAACTCTTATAAAGTGATTGTATAAACTCTTATACAATGCTCCAAAACTCACAATATAACCTCATGCACCCTCAATCTCACGCTGCCTCCCTCAAGAACCTATGCATGCAAACTCACGATTTTCTCACGGCATGTAAATTCACGCTTCAAACTCCATGCATGCAAAAATACTCACCCATGCAGAAAAAATGAAAAACTTACGTTCGTGAAAACTCATGATTTGGGGTTTCCGCACCTCATGCTTGTACTAGACTGTGGAAAGCTCATTTGTGTCCTCACCTCACACTGCTTTATACTACGAGGAGTCTGCACCTTACGAATGACTTGGGTGCAGAAATAGTTAAATCCTTCCGCACTATAATTGAATTTTGACCGCGAAAATTTCTGAGTTTTCGATCCACCGGAAGGCCGAGTAGTGTGCCGCCACACCTTTCAAGAGGAGGGACCTGCAGACTTTTATAAATTTCTGCACTTCTCCCCGTGGCTCTGATACCAAGATAAAATATGCGAAACAAACACACGGTGAGGCTACGCTCACTTCTCTATTATTCAATAAAGACTGATTACATTCTTAAATAGAAAAAGACTCTACTAAATCAGTTACATGCAAACCAAAGACAACTAGACTCTCAACTACAAACTGACTCTTAGAACTCACGCTTACAACTCACTCTTACTCCATTATTTCCAAGTAGAACACACACGGTGAAGCTGGCATAGTTCATGATGGAGGACTGCCACCATTGCTAGAACATCTTGAGATGGATCCCTTCAGCTCCATGTTACCTTTGTTATATATGGGATCACAGATAATGAGAATAATTTGTATGAAATTGTAAAAAGCGGAGCTTTTGAAAGATTACAAGATGGAGAATTGATTTCACAACAATCAAAGGATTATGCAGCAAAGACCCTAAAAATCTTGGAATGAGGAGAATGATCCTCTACTAATTTTCTCTCCATGTATGTATACAAGCTAAACAGTCATAAATTAAGCAGGAAAAGAGGTGGTATAATCGATGGCTTGAAATTATTAACTCTCTTTTATATCATATACCCAGTGGCCAAAAACTAAACATTGAGGAAAAAAGACAGTTGGAAGAAGTATATTTGATTGTTCCTTCATCTTATAAATCGATGATATTCGGGTACTTAGGGTCTTCTAACTTGTGCAATGTTGAATTCATTTTCAATTCTGCATTGGTCATCATTCCAAACGCCAGGTTCCACTTTAGTATTTTTCCCACCGGGTGAATTCATTTACAATATCTCATTTTCACTCGAAGCCCGAAGGCCCAAAGTCAAGGTTCCTCGCATTGGGTTCCTTCTCGGTTAGGATTCCTCGTGTGAGGTTCCTCTTTATCAAGACTTCCTGTGAATACTTCCCAGGCTACACACTGCATGGGTTTTTTCTCCCTCTATCACTTAATGGTTATGGTGCCCCTTTTCCTTCCAAATCCATCAGAAGAGGAAGTATCTCTTCCAGCACTGAAGTAGGTCGACTTGAACTTGAACATGTTCCTTTTAGATTGTGAGAAGCTATCATTGATTCAACAAATAAAAATGCTTCAAAGATAGTGTGTACATATAGAGGGAGAAATTATCTTCCTGTGTCTTTTTGTTGCAGTAAAGTGGAGGGAGAAACTCAACTTGATTATGTGGTCTTCCAGCTTATTCCCACTCGGAATAGGTATGAGTTCGATATTTCAATGGGAATAAAGACTGAGAAGCTCGCTTCAGGGTTATTGAAACCATTCCTTACCCATCTCAATATAACTAAAGAACAAATTGTTAAGGTTCAAAGGGAACTGGTGGTGATGTGATTAATATTTATTTGGGAACAATAAATTCATGTGTTTCTCTCATGGAAGGCAAGAACCCCAAGGTCATTGAAAACTCAGAAGGAAGGGTGATTATCATTGATATCTTTTAGAATTTAAAGCTGGTACCGAAAGGAAGAAATGCTCCCCTTGTTGAAGAAGCGAACGAGTTGTGAAATGCTCTGTCCCTTTTCATCCCTGGTGTGCACATCAAAAGGGTTTTTTG
>ML842674.1:0-14065 GCA_009831015.1 Picea engelmannii
TATCTATTGAAATGCAAAGAACTCTAATAATAGCTTAAACATTAACACTAGGGACTTATATTGCTTGGTCCCAAACCAAGAACCTCAGTCATCTACTGGGGGCCCTCACAAGGGTCTTTGCCATGGCTCTAACTGCTTGGTCCCAGACCAAGAACCCCAGGAGTGTACTGGGGGCCCTAGTCCACAACTAGGGTCTTATGCCATCCTCCAGGGAGAATGGCTCTTGCAGCTGCATTAAATTCAACATTATATCTTGAAAAGAAGGTTGTTGTTT
Organism: Picea engelmannii; assembly: GCA_009831015.1. Lineage (NCBI taxonomy): Eukaryota > Viridiplantae > Streptophyta > Pinopsida > Pinales > Pinaceae > Picea > Picea engelmannii. Next base: position 275 of record ML842674.1, read on the forward strand.
GATTTTTCTTAAGTCTGAAATTTCTGTGTTAAACATCCCTCAAACAGATTTAGAACTGATCGTTTGTCTCTTACAAGCAAGTGTAAGTCTATTTGCATCTACTTAGCCTTGTGTTGTGGTCATCATTGGAAATCTGATTTAAGTTGTGAACCTAAAGCATTGATCATAAACATTAAGTAAAATAACAATATAACTAAGCTCTCTCTTGCTCCCACTTCATACTATAACACGTTGAGCTTAGTTGACCTTAGGGAAGACCCCCTTGACTAGGACTATCCATAGTTTAAAGTGAGAAAGGCAAAGCCACTGAGTTGACAGTGGTGGCTTGCCTAAATTTTCCCTTGAGATCTTATCCTCGTGCTTAGGACTTTTACACCTAGTGAGAACCTGTGAGGTAACAAGGTGCACTTTAATAAAGTGTTGTACCATGGAAATAAAAGATGTTCTCCCTAGCAAAACCCCTCCATGATAACAACAAAACATAAAATCCAACCTAAAGTGCACCACCACCAAGGGACTATTACATCAACATTCAAAATTACCATATAACCTTAGGAAACGGGTTAGATCACTATCAGATCATAACATAAAACCCCCTCTCTAACTCAAACTTAGGATATAACATATCAATGAGAGTACTAACATCATGAAACACATCCCCCCATAGGTGATGTCTAGTTTCTTGTTCTCTGTGTAAGAATTTCTATAATTTTCATAAATTCTTACTTGCTTTTAATTCTGTTTTTTATAGAATTTAATTGGTAGGAATTGGATCTTTCTTCCACCCTAGCTGCTTTCTTCTTTTCATCTTCTTGTCTTCGTAAGGCACTGGTCTATTTGTTCTAGTCATTTAATTATTCACATAAAAGCAAAACTACTTCTTCATCTAAAAAAAATTGCATCTTGGGCATTCTAAGCATATAGCTTAGGCATCTTAGGTCATATTTATTCAATTTTCTGTTAAATTACAGCATGTTTAACTTACTTTAAATTCGTTTTTAACACAAAAATAGAGGGAAACCTTATGCTTTTCTAAATTTCTGTGCATTGAAAATGTCTAAGAACATTAAAAAACATAAAAAAATACTCAAAAACAACATTTAATTTAGCATAGACAGCCTTAAAACAGTTATAACAGCTCGCTGTAAATGTTGTTCTGTTGTCTTATTAGCATGTTTTCTGTATATACTTGCTTCGGGATTTGAGTCCCTATTTAGTGTTAATTTTCTGCATTGGTTTGTGTATATTTAGGACAATTTTTAAAGAGTTTCCAGATCGCTGATTTCCATATTTTATCGCAGATTTTATACAAGGCCAGCAAGCTTTTTATTCCAATTTTAGGTGTTACTAATAATTCTTGAATTTGTGGTTAGTACCTAGAGCATTTAGGGATACCCCCCTGAAGTTAGAAGCACTAACTTCAAAGTGAGGGGAAGTAAGCGAGGTGACCTTCCTAGTGTTTCCGGACTCCCTTCAACTTTGCAGGGCAGGAATTTCCAGGTAATAACACTGTCTAAAGTAGAGTAATTGAATTGATATATATATATATATATATATATATATATATATATATTGATTCACCTGACTGGTTCCCCATATGATGAATGTTACACGATAAGATAAGCAAGAAGATTTCCATAAATTTCAATCTAAAGAATACTCAAAGAGTTACAAAATTGAGAACTTACAATAGCATGCAGGATCAAGTATAACAGGTTCATTATTCATATCAGAACTAATATTCCCACTCCAAAGATCACCATGAAGCAAACAGGGCTTTATCTCAGTATCCTTGAAGAGTTGAGGCAGTTTCTGTAATAGTCTTTGTCCTGTCCAGTTAAGTTGTAGTACACTGGGTCATCATAATAGCCTGTCTCTTGCCATAGAAAAATGCAGAAATTTAATGGCTAACCCACCCACTAAGTACCTTCAAATAATATAGAGAATATTATCGATATCTTATATTTCTATCTTGTTATACTTCAGTTCAGAGAAGAATCAAAAAAGAAAAGATGGCAAGCAAGAAATAAATGACTGCACGGGCATAAAACCCATCTTATTGAAAAAGTTATATTTAAACTATCATGAAATATGTAGTCATATAACAAGATTTGATACTTTACATGCTCTTCAGTAGATCACTTTCAAGATGTAAACAGTGAGACGTATATCCAGCCACAAAAAGAATAAGTAAAACAGATGAAAATATACGAATTTACATTGGTATTGCACCCAGACTTTCAACTCGGTTAAAGAACATATAAATACTAGACAAGATATTGCTGTAGGTAGATAATACATTTATTTTTCACCCCATGTTTTTGAAATTTCGTATGAACTATGTACAGCAAAGCATTCAATGCAGAATGATTTATATAGGTAAGGAACCTCCTGATAATGATAGATAACAATGTAATTGAGTTTGAGGAAAGACGTTAAAAGAGGCGAGGATGGGCTCTGCAGCTAGGGTTTCAGAAGCCTGCAGCTAGGGTTACCGCAACAGACTAAACAGGGTTAATCTGGTCGACCCAGGACCAGGGTTGCGTCCTAGCAAATCTCAGAGCCCACATACTCAGCTGACAGAGATAGTCGTCACACAAGGCAATGGAGGAAGAACACGTCGATTATTCGGACGATACACTAGAGGTCTGGCCAATTTGGGCCACCCCAAAAATCTCCGATGGGTTTTCAGGTCACTTTTTAGCTAAAAATCAAACCGTCGGAGGAGCAGCCGTTAAAGGAGGATGCACTCGCAATACTTGGATTCATCATCCGAGAATTAGGGGCTTCATACCCGCAAGTGGGTGAAAAAACAGGAGATCCATCCCATGGATCTGATGAGACCCAGATCGAAGGCGGCACGGGGAGGACTGCTAGCACTCGAGAACCAGACGCAACAAGATATCTATTAACTTACTCTCTTTCGAATGATGCAGAAGACGACATTCATGACTCTTTATGGATTCAGAGTTCCACTTAAAACCATGATGGTGATGACCCTGCAAATGACAGTATTGGATTACCACACGCGGGGTATGCAAGAAATCCTCAGCTGGGAGGTTTTATCGGACAATACCTCTCTGGGGAGATAATGAGCGGCTATGCACCTATACAGCACTAGACACCTGCAGCGGGAAATCCAGAGTCGGGAGTAACAGAACCCGACCGGGGAAAAAAGAAACGTGTTAAGTGCAAGGCAGAGGAACCCAACTTGGTCCTGGGAGAAGGGGTGAAACTCAACGAAATTCTGACTATGGAGGCGGCGGCACTGGTAAGCAAATTCACCAGCAAATGCATGTCGATGGAGACCCTAAAGCATTGGACTGAGGGGAATTTCGCAAGAATCTTGGGCTATGAGCCCAAATGCTTGTTGTTGGAGAGAGGATAGATGGTTAGGGTACCTAATTCGGGGGGGACGCCAACAAGATTCTCCTATCCTGCTAGAGTTGGGGGTCACAAGTCATCTTCCTCAAGAAATGGAGGATAGATTTCGACACCAAGTCCGAAAAAATAGAAATCATCCTAATCTAGGTTTGACTTCCAAGCTTGCCTCTCATCCTATGGTCAAAAGAGGTTTTTCGAGAGCTTGGGAACATGTTGGGTTGTTTCTATGAGGCTGACAACTCTTTCCGCTCCACCAATTACATGGGGATGGCTTGGATATTGGTCGACCAAAATATATCTTGAGGATTAGTAGATGCCACTATGATCGGTCGAGAAGAGATTGTGTTTCAGCAGAAATTGGATTATGAAAGCAGTCCCTTCAAATGTGGGAGATGCCACTCTTATGGACATTTGGGGTGGGACTGCGCACAGGACTGAACGCCAAAGGTGGGCTCAAAAGGACAAGAAGGATGCGGGGGGGCATGATCGAGTCCCCCATGGCTCACCTCTATAAATGCACCACAACTTGAAGCTCATACAGAAAATCAGAAGGAGGACACTTTGCGAACCAATCCCCAAGTCCTAGACGCAGCCAAAACAACAAGTGATGAACCAATTTCAGGTAAGAATTCTTTTTCAACAACTCATTATGTTGATTTTGAAATTCAATTTGGAACCTTGGGACCTTTGCCCTCCGTCTCAGAGAGGGATAGTAGAGAGGACTTCCTCTCCAAACTGTCATGGCTATCGAGACCCCAACCTTTCACCCTTATACCAATTACTAACCTCCACCGTCCCAAGGAAGCTCCTATGCCCCCTCCTAAGGGGGATTTTCCTTTAGTCCCAATCGTTTCTCTTCCTGCACAAGACAACTCCTATCTTCTATCAGGACTCAAATACAACCTAAGATCCAAGAATAAGGGTCTTACTTATTTGGTGCAAGGAGTAGAGGGAGGTTTAGGTGCTTTTGAGGACTCATAGAGGAAGTCATCACAAAGGGGAAGAAAATCCCTATTATCCCTTGCTCAAAAGCAGGCAAACTCAGAAGTTAGAACTGCAAAACAACATTCTCTCATTGGGGCCCTTAGAGAAAATGCCCTAGGGAAGGATCCCTTAAGATTATACTCTCCCTCAATTGTAGGGGGCTAGCCAATCGCTCGAAGAAATTGGTCATTAAAAAGGTTGGTGGAAACCCACAAACCATAAATCCTCTTCATTCAAGAATTGATGATGGAAGGAGAAAGAGCGATCAAATCCCTCTCCCCTACACTTCCAAGATGGGATTTTATGGCCACTAATGCACTAGGGAGATCAGGGGGGCTTATCACTGGATGGTGGGAGCATTCTCTCTTCTTAAAAAATGCCTAGGCTATAAGGGTTGGCCTAAGCACTATGCTCCAATCTCAAGACCTGGATATAGATTTTTTTTGCATCAACCTCTACAAGCATTACTTACATCGCAAAATCTTTTGGAAATCCACGCTGCACAACCCTCTATTGAAGGAAGGGTATGTCCTGATGGGAGGAGACTTCAACTTCACACTGGGAGCCAGTGAAATTTGAGGATCGATAGCCCAGATGGACCCACTAGCTGATTTTTTCCTCGCTCTTTTGGAGGAAGCAAGCTTGGTGGACATTCAACCAACAAACCTCACACCCACTTGGAGGAACATGAGAACAGGGATGCGCGGGTGGCAAAAAGACTAGACAAATTTCTTATCTCGGAAGCTATGTCGAAAGCCAATCTCTTGATTCGACAATGGGTCTCCTTGGGCGAAGACTCAGATCATTTCCCTATCTTGTTGGAGCTTGTCCTCCTCATGGCTAAACCCCCCAACCCCTTCAAGTCAAACTCAACATGGTTGGAGGACCCCTCCTTTATAGAATCAATCAAAGATTGTTAGAGACCCTACAACTCCTCCTCACTGGAATCCCCTCCTCTCCAATCTCCTGGTCCAAAGAGAAACGAGAGAGAGAGAGAGCAAAGATTTGGAGAATATAGAAACAAAGTTGCAACAAAGTCTTCAAGGGGATGGGTAGGGACTCCAATATGACCAACAGAAGGAACTAATAAAATCTTTGGAGGAGAAAAGGAAAATCCTATTGGATAGGGAACAAGAATGGAGTATAAAGAGTAGAGATATTTAGTTGCAAGTTGGTGATGATAACACCAAGTTCTTCCACCAATTCGCAAATAGCAGAAAGTCAATAAACAGTGTTTGGGCTATCACAGGGAAAACGAGGCTAAAGCAACATCCTTTGCAGATCTAGCTAAGGAAGGGACTCTACTCTTCATAAATTTATTCAAGGAAGACTCTCGAGCAACAATAGATGTCATTCTAAATGTGGCTTCTCATTTTCCTGCTTTATGGACCTAGAGTGCAACACTCAAGTAATGGAAGAGGTCTCAATGGAGGAACTTTTGGGGTCTCACACAACTTCCAGAGGGACAAAAGCCATGGACCGAATGGGCTCCTGGTGGAATTTTACATTGGTTATTTTGACATTCTAGGCAATGATCTATTAAAGGTAGTGGAGTACTCCAGAACCACTGGACAAACATCGACAGCCTTCAACTCTACCTTCATCGCTCTTATCCCCAAATCCGACAACCCAACCACCTTTGAACAATTCAAGCCTATCTCTTTATGCAACAGCATATATAAAATCATCTCGAAGCTAATAGCAAGACAACTCAAAGACATTCTCTCCGCCCACATCTCACTTGAACAATTTGGATTCTTAGGAGGGAGACAAATACATGAAGCAATTGGAGTCTTGGACTTGCTCAAGAGGGTATGCGCTCCATTTACATCGGCAATCATAGGGCCCTTACTTTCAAGGTTGACTTATCCAAGGCCTTTGATAGAGTAAGATGGCTATATATCAAACTACTACTTATTCATTTAAGGTTCTAACACTCCTTTGTAACTTGGACCATGAACTGCATAAGCATTGCCTCTTTCGCTCTGCTCATAAATGGTTCTTCCACACCCTTCTTTAATGTTGAAAGGGGTCTCAGACAAGGATGCCCACTCTCTCCCCTTCTCTTCCTCTTAGTTGCAGAAGGCCTTAGCAGACCACTGAAGGATGCCTTAGTTGGAGGCAGATTGAAAGGTATTGTTGTAAGTCCCATATGCTCCATTTCTCTTTTACTTTTTGTCAATGATATCCTAATATTTTGTGAAGGGAACATCAGCTATGTTGAGCATCTTGAAGAGTTGCTTAACATTTTCTGTAAAGCCGTTGGAATGCTCATTAATAAAGCAAAAATCCTCTCTGTACACCTAGGAACTCTCTAAGCAAGAAAAGAATGTCATCTCCCAAATTCTCTCTCTAAAGGAAAAGGACGTAGGGCTAGGTTTGAAGTACATAAAATTCATGCTCAGAGCAAATGACTACAGCAAAAATGACTGGTTATGGCTTCTTGCGAAGTTGGAAAGGAAAGTCCACACCTAGTGCAACAAATGGTTATCTAGAGTAGGTCATTTGGTTTTCGTCAAGGCTATCCTAGAAGCCATCCCAGTCTACTAGACCTCTTTTGCTTAGATCCAAAAAGGCATTATGGGAAAAATTCGACATCTCTCTTACTGCTTTTGTTGGGCTCGAAGTGAGGACGAAAATCCTATGGTTCTAGCCTCATGGAGGAAACTAGCCTACCCTAAAGCCTTAGGGGAATTGGGGCTAAAAAACATCTTCCTCTTCTCCAAATATTTGGCAGCAAAAAATGTGTGGGGGTTGATACAAGGAACGGGGCTTTGGACCCAAATCACAGAGGCAAACACTATAGTGGAGTGGATACGAAAACCTGTCAAGAAGGTTCAGAATGGACCATTATATGGAAAGGCATCTTAGATGCATTTCCACTTATAGGCAAATGGCTGATATGGACAATAGGAAATGGGGTAAAAGTCCTCATAGGAAAAGACCCATGGATATGGAGTCCAAACAACCATCATCTTCCTAACCACCTTGACCGGAATCTCAACAGGGGCGGATTTTATTACCTCAACCAAATCATGACAAGGGACTAGGTAAACGGATGGACCTGATGGATGACCTAGGGGGACTTCGGAATCAAGGGTGATCATGCACCTTTGAGGAACAATTACATCATAGCACTCCCAAACACCTTTGTTTTCCCCACAAAACAAGAAGATCAGTTGCTATGGTCCATGTTACCACCCAATTGCACCAGGAAGGACTTACGACGATCCACAAAGTTGAACAAGACACTTGTTCAAAATTCAGATTTCGGAAGTCTTGTCGGGCACCATTGCCCCTTTTTTCTTCTTCTTCTTCTTCTTCTTCATCTTCTTCTTCTATGCATGTTCCATACCCCCCTGGGGGAATTGTATAAAATGAGCTAGCATGAGGTCTCTAGTATGTAAAAGACACACCTCACCTAAGCCATTATTATTAGTACATACTCTAGAGTTTTTTTTTTCACTTGGTCCATTATACCTAGCTTCGGCAACTTATATTGTTCTAAGTTTTTTCACTCATACCTCCAAAGTTGGAGTGTGTCCTAATGGTCAAGCCATAGTGTGTTTTGTCTAAGTCTAGTGTCAAATGTATATTACGATGCTAGTCATTAGTCCAGAGTCTCATGGACACGCATTAGGTCCTTCTAGGAGTTTTCAAACGTAAAATATCTAGTTAAAACGACATTTTACCTTGTAAATTCATGTAATTGTTTAATAAGTTATACTAGGAGGTGTTAATCACCTAGGGGATTATTATTTTCTCACTCAGAATATCCCCTTTACCCAAGTACCCCCTTTTTAAGAAAAATAATTGATTTATACCCATAAAACTCAATTAATTCCTCAAAAAGGGGAATTAGTTCTCTCCCTATTTTTAAGGAAACATGTCGGGGACATGTTTTTAGTTTGTCTCCAGTTCACTCTACCTCACTGTCGGTTAGTGGCACTTGAGGCGAGTTAGGAGACAGATAGTGGTGAGTTAAGTGAGGTTGATGCAAATCTCAAGGAGAGGTGCGACCTCTCTCTTGAGAGGTGGCGCACTCTCCTTGAGGGCATCAATCCCAAGGAGATGCGCACACCTCTCAAGAGAGGTGTCACCCTCTCTCTCTCTCAATCTTTGAGTGGTGGCGACTTACCTTTAGTCTGTTGGAGATGTGGCGCCTTCCCCTCCTCACACTTGGCTTGTCCCACCTTGGGAGATGTGCCCCTCACCCTGGAGAATATGCCCCCTTTGCTATTTAATGAAGTCGACCCCTCCTCATTTAGTGAATGGGAGTTTGGGCCAGCTTGAGTGTACTGCTATTGTAATACTATTTTGGAATAAAAAAAAGACTTTGAAGGTCACGTCAGTGTTGTGTACATGTTGTGTGGATGCTATTTTGTCTAGTGCTTAAGATATGAGCGAACCATAGGTTAAATTATTGCAATTATCTTTGTTATTTTGGCTTTTGAAGGGGTGTTATCACCCGGTAGGATAGGATCTTTTAAGCTAATTAAATTTTAAGATTTTGTTTTCTTACACTAGCAACTTAATATTTGCATGTACTTTTGGTTGTATTGACATTTTATCTAAGTTTCTTGGGTAGGGATTGTTATCCCCAACTCCTAGGGATAACTAAGGAGATGATGTCTCGAGGCCCTAAGGTTGCAGAGATGGAGTACCGAGAGACAACTTGACCAGCAGTGTCCACTTGCACAGAGTCTAGACAGAGACCAGAGACCAGAGACCCTCCTCAGCACCACAGCTACAGGTTCATCAAGACGGTATCCACCACATCAGTTGGCCTCCAGAAGACATTGGGTCTTGCTCCATGAGGTATAAGCCAGGTATTATGGTGAGTGTCATTTCAATATTTGAGGCATTTGTGTTTGTTGCATCTATTATTACTTTTGATTACGTAATGTTTGCTTAGACATTATGCTTTTTTCCCTGTTTCACTTTGGTGGTTGACATTGCGCCCTAGCAAGTGGGTCACCCTTAGGGATAGGATTGCTACTGGGAGGTCCGCTTGATGAGTCATGGTGCCATTCCCGACCATACTTGTCACTTTCAACACTTCATCCCCTCATCTCCTTACCTTTTGGGATTTTTGGGTACACTGACCCAAGAAGGGGTTGTCCCTCATTTCATGGGAAGAAGGGATTGAAGGCCCAGAGGCTTGTAGCTAGCAAAAGATAAAATCCAACCATTAACCTTCTAGATGCTCGCCCAGGGATCCTCGGGACAATGAAATGTCTCGCATAAGAAACTGATGGGACCCGTGAAAAATGACTAATAACAAAATGACAACCAAGGTGGAGCATGTGTGTGCATTGTTTTTCATGCTTAGGTAGAAGCCCCGCACATGTTTCAACTCGAGCAAGCATGATGTGACCAGGGTAGAGTCAAGGTGGGCACAATTTTTCTTGCTTAGGTAGAAGCCCCACCTTGGCTTCAACCTAGAAACATCCTAAAAGAATAAAAGGCAATAAATGGGCTTGCAAAAAGGTTGCATTGAAAACGAAGGTGCAGCACACCCTCTACAAAGGAACCCATAAATGAGATACTACGACCCCTTGTATGTCATGAACCCCATGCCCAAAAGTCTTCCCCCCGTCCATGACACCTCATCCACATGATTTAGAAAGATGTCCCCTCAAGAAACACCCCTAAACTTGAGGTACGATTCACCCAATAGGTCGTTTTGTCATCCCTCCCATACCTAAACTTCGCAAATCACATAGGGTCTTTGAGCATTGGTTTATTTTGATGAGGTGGTTTGGATGTACATGCTTAGATGGCTCTTTTATTCATTTTATTTACTCATCATGATGCATTTGACTTGAGATCCTTGGAGGGCGTATCCATTTTTCTTTGCAGTACCTAGCTGGTGGACAATTTTGGAAGAACAAGCTTAGCTTGGGCTTCCATGGGGCTTGAAGCCCACAGGTTGGATGCCAAGGGCCCACACTCCGGATGACTATGACATGCCTTTGGAGGCCTAGAGGACATCTTGGAGGATCATTCCCACACCCTACATGCCAAACGACTTACTTGAAAAGGGAAAAATGTCACCTTTTGGGGGCTTGACGTCACCTAGGGCTAGGGTTTGGTGGTGATGATGGACACTTAACACGTTTTGAAGGAAGAGGCCCATGGATTGTGGAAGAAATGTCTTGGTTGAAGACTATTGGCCTTTGGAAGCCTAGCCTTTCCTTCTCCAACTCAAAGACTTGCCCAAAAGTGCCAAACGTTGCCTAAAAAGAGGGTGATTGTAATGTCCCCATTTTGGGACATTATAACATTACAACATTTCAGAATGTTATGCCTACTCGAGTAGCCAGATAGGGGTGACAGAGAGTTCGGGAGATATTGAGGGGTTTATTTGGGCCCGACTTGTATCGTTCATCATCAGGATCCATTCCGCATAGCTGGGCTTTGGTTCCGTTGCATTCCGACGATTTCCATAATTTTGAGTTATTATGGGTCATATCTTAATTAAATTCACTAAGAAAGTCATAATGGGCATATTACTTGGAGAAACCTCTTAGTCTAATAGCTCATCGGAATCGGGAGGAAGAGTATTACAGGATAAGATGATGAGAAGTGACTTTCAGTGGCCGGAGAAGCCATCAGGATGGATAAATCACTTTTTCGAGGCAAAATGGTTAATTAATTAATTAATTAAGTGATATAATCAAGGAATAATAAAATAAAGTAAAAGTCACTTGGAGGAAAAAGGTCAACAATGAATTAGGGTTTTGGGAAGCTATAAAGGAAGGGTAAAGCAACCTAATTCATTATGCATTGTTATGATTTGATGTTGAGAGTTCCCAGAGGAGGAGGAGAGCCGACCTTACTGTTTTGTGGATTTCTGGAGGAAACCACCACCATTGATCGGTTTCGGTGTTGAGAGACACACCCTAGCCCATCAGAGATACCACCAGGTATTTCACCGTACTTTTCAGGAGTATCCATTGCAGAGTGCGCAGCTCAGCCAGTGAGGGCGCAAGCTAGTTTGAGGGTTTGGAGAGTTGCACGAGACCCGTATCCAGATTGCAGTTTCCTTCCAACCCATTTGAGATCCAGCCAGGGCACTTCTATTGAGCCATCTATCATCAGATTCTGACGGTGGAATCTTGCAGATCGACTCATTCAACCATTTAGGGTGCAGCTCTTCCGGACAGACATTTGGTGTTGCATGCAGAGTTTCAGAGCAGATCCGGACAAATCCTTCCGACCCATTTCCTTATTTGGTGAGACGATCGTTTTGAGCCACATAGCAGTAGATTCCGTTGGTGGAATCCTTTTGGGTGCATCCAGTGCTCCAGGAGGTGCACAAACCCCCCAGGGGTCCAGATCCAGTGCCTTAGAGACCGGATCCGAGATCCGACACTCATCCATTTCAGTCTAGAGGCCAGGGCGCTTCTATTGGAGCAGTTTCTGGCGTATTCCGACAGTCCATTCTTTCGGACGAGTTTTCCAGCTGGTAGCGATTACCGTATTTCTCCGGAATCGCATATTTTTGTCGATCTATCCGTGCATGCATCAAATCTGCTATCATCTTCTGATCACGGGTATTTTTATGTTATTTGATTGTATTCCAGTACTGATCCATGAGATCTGACTGGCGTTTATATTCTATATTTCCAGTAGGCTATAGTATTTCCATGCTCGAACCATTATTATACATGATATTGGGCAGTTGATGTTCTCTACTTTTGCATGCATCCTTTATATGTTGTTTAAACCTTAAATATGCAACATGCACATGTAATAACCAACATGCACATGCAATAACTCACATGCAATAACCATTAAAATCTCAAACATACAACTGAAACGCATCCAGAAACCCCCAGTGTATCAGATCTGCAAGACAGAATAGTAGATCAGTAGCAAATATCTCGATCGGCGGGATCAGGGATATTTCAGTGATGTCATGTTTTTAGGATTTCTTTTATGTGCAAAGTATGAATTAAATAATATTATTTTTGTAAAGGGGCAAGATAAGGGTTGTTGACCCCTTATCTTATGTTTTACCCTAAGTTTTGTGGACAAACTATGTTTAGAGGATTTGTATAAATAGAGATCATCTCTATTTCATTTTTCATCATAGCTCTCCCATTGTGAGAAGACTAGTGGCTGAAATTTGCGCCCTCTTAGGCATTTTTGGTATCTCTCTCTCTCTTGCAAATGAATTTTGGTGATATCTCTTGGTGAATGCCTGAGCTAGGGTGTCGCGCGCCTCTTGGAGGCTTCCTTACTCGCTCTTGAATGGTAAATGCTTGGTCAAATAGGGTTTGATCTCTCTCTTTCTTGGAATTGGTAAGGAAAATATGCATTTGTTAGTTATTTCTTGCTCGTTCTTGGTTATTGTTGGTTGAAACCCTAGGATGAGTATGTTGCATACACCCTCCATTAAGCTTCATATCATTTGCGAAAGTTTATAAGTCATTTTGGGCAAGGGTTGCTAGGAGAAGTACAAGTGTGTACACTCTCTTAGATATACCCTAGTTTGATTAGCACACCCTAGGGAGTAAGAGGATTTACACCCCTAGCGATCTTGTTGATCTAACTTGTGTTTTAAAGACTCCATTCACCCTATTTTAAAGGCACTAATCTGAAATTTTGCATTGGAGAAACAAATTGTTTGCATTGGTAAACGTGTTTTGGTGAGATATCAATCTTGTTCAAGTTGGAATCTTTTGCGGATGCCTTGAGGTTGCTAAACCCTCAAGGGTTTAATGTCCCCATTTTGGGACATTATAACATTACAGAGTGTTATGCCTACCAAAGTAGCCAGATAGGGGTGACAGAGAGTTTGGGAGATATTGAGGGGTTTTATTGGGCCCGACTGGCATCGTTCATCATCAAGATCCATTCCGCACAGCTTGGCCTTGGTTTCGTTGCATTCCGACGACTTCCGTAATTTTGAGTTATTATGGGTCATATCTTAATTAAATTTACTAAGGCCATTGTTATCCCCGATATCTAGGGATAACTAGGAGATCATGTCTCGAGGCCCACATGGTCCTAGACATGGAGTACCGAGAGCAGGAGTGACTTGAGCATGGCCCTGGAGGGCCCATCTTTCTTCTTCTCGGCCTGGATTTGTCCTGCCAGCAGTAGCAGCTTCCATCACTACCGGCCTGGGCTTGCATCGGAGGGGACTCTTGCTCCATGAGGTAATTGGTCCGAGGTATCATGGTATGTGTCATATTTGATCATCATAACCTTCTTATATATGCATTAGGTTCCTTTCATTTCAGATAACTGCTTGGATCTTACACTAATACACTGGACCATTGTTGGGGTGATTGATGGGGCAACTTAGCAAGCCGGTATTCATGGGTTTTGGTTAGCCACCAAGGGGGATTTGCAGAGCCATCGTCCGCTCCCACCATCTTATCACTTTTTCATCTTATACCCCGCTCATCC
>ML842674.1:16304-27057 GCA_009831015.1 Picea engelmannii
ATTAACCCAAGGCACTAGTCTAGAAGTATAACTTTGAGCTTGTTTGTGCTTAAACTCTCTTTCAAAACTCTTTAATTTGAAACCCTAAAACTAACCTAGCGTCTAGACTAACCCTAGCTTGATGATGACGTCTTGCCCTAATTAAATCTTTGCTTGGACTAAAAATTGTGGCTTAGTCATCTCTTTGTAGCCATAGAGGATTTGAGTACTTTCATTGGTTGATTTAATCAAAACATCTACCTCTTGGCTAGCTAACCCTAACCTTTAAACAACAACATCATAGGTGACATCACACTTCTTTGATCTTTGCTTGGCCTAAAACGTTGTGACATTTATCACCTCACTTGATAGACTTTGAGTCATTAATTACATTTGTAAGCTTATTTGAGAAAACGTCCTACTCATTGTCTTTCAATTTTGACCTATTATAGGGCTGACGTCACCCTAATTCTGCATTTGTGACGCAACAACAATATTGGTGTATGAGCATAATAAATGCATTGTGATATAACAAGGATTGATTGTGTACACTGAATGCCCATATCTCTTATGTATTTATTGAAGAAGTGATATAAGTCATTTGTCTTTGTTTAGTAATCATTGACTTCGTCAATAATTACATTTGATCATTGCTCATATATATGTTGAAGATAGTCATTAATATTTGAAGTACTAACCACTGCAGCACATTTTAGTTTTATTTGTCTTGTCTCGCAAACAGGTGCCCTTATCAGTGGAATATCTTCTTTGACTATCTCCTCCTTGGCAGTAATCTGTGAAAGGGAATCCTTATCTTGATCCATTAGCCCTTTAGCCCTCTCAAAAAACCCAGATTACTAGGGACGTCTCCCTTGGACTAGCCATCCTAAATAGAAAGAGCCCCCCATCGAGGTGACAGTGGGTGGGGAATCTCCTGTTACGCCAGTTTGAAGCCTTGACTCAAGCTACCTAGGTCCTAAACCCTTCCTACAAACTGTGCGATAACAGTCATAATGGGCATATTACTTGGAGAAACCTATTAGTGTAATAGCTCATTGGAATCGGGAAGAGCATCACAGGACAAGATGATGAGAAGTGACTTTTAGTGGTCGGAGAAGCCATCAGGATGGATAAATCACATTTTAGAGGTAAAATGGTTAATTAATTAATTAATTAAGGAATAATAAAATAAAGTAAAAGTCACTTAGAGGGAAAAGGTCAACAACGAATTAGGGTTTCGAGAAGCTATAAAGGAAGGGTAAAGCAACTTAATTCATTATGCTATGTTATGATTTGATGTTGAGATATTTGTCGAGGAGAAGGAAATCGACCCCCTTGTTGTTTTGTGGATTTCTGGAGGAAACCACCACCATTGATCGGTTTCGGTGTTGAGAGACACACCCTAGCCTATCGGAGATACCATCCAAGTATTTCACCGTGCATTACAGTGTCCAGTTCAGTGATTGCGCAGCTTAGCTAGTGAGGCCGCAAGTGTTTGAGAGAGGGTTTGTGCGGTCGCTTGTGACAGTTTGGATTTGGTTGATTCCTTCCGACCCATTAGAGAGCTAGCCAGGGCGCACCTATTGAGCCATCTTTCGTCAGTTTTCGACGGTGGAATCTTCTGGAAAGCGGAAAATAGTCATTTAGGGCTTCCAACTCTAGAGGAAGCACATTTGGGGTTCCAGGGGACATTCCAGAACAGATCTGAGGAATCCCTTCCAACCCATTACAAAGGAGACTAGGACGATCGTTTTGAGCTATACATCGTCAAATTCTCTGGTGGAATCACTAGGGCACACTCACTGAACCCAGGAGGTGTGCAAACCCCCAGGGGGTGAGATCTGAAGCTTCAGAGGTCTGATCTTCAATCCGACAGTCATCAGGATCAGTCTAGAGGTCAGGGTGCATCTTTTGAGACAGTTTAAAGCTCATTCCGACGGGTATCGCCATCAAGGCGAACTTTTCGGACTTCCAGCAGTTACCGTGCGAGTTGCCATAGTTCCAACTCATCCATTTGATCCCACAGTGCTCATCCATTATCGGGTATTATCATTTAGTTTTCTTACTGTATTCCGGCTAAGATCCTTTTGTCATTTGATCTAGCCAAGTGCTTCATTTTTATTCAGCCGCATTCGGCATTGTACTCACAGAGATATCATAATATAAGATTTGCAGTCTTTTGTCTCATTTATCATCTGAATAATCATTTATATGCTGTAAAAATGAATTATCTATAGTAGATACATCACATTATCATCATTTTCCTAGACTAGCCAAGTTAGGAACATTACAATGGTATCAGAGCTTTAGTCCTGCCACGCTGTGACTAAAGTCGATGAGTTCGACGGGTGACCCAGAGGGTCGTGAGCATGTGAATGACGAATACGGATTTTCCTNTTTGAGGAAGAGGAAGAGGCACACGGGGAAGCCGAGAGAATGGCAGAGCGTGAGGCAGAGAGGATGTGGGGAGACAGATTTGAGAGGCCAGATAGCAGTGGTAAGGCACCCATGGACCCAAAGGCAGCCTTCATGCAGGTACTCAGCAATTTGGTAGTCAGTCAACAGACTGTGGCGCAGTCTTTGGCACAGTTGGCTGATAGATTAGCTATAGTGGACACCCCGGGCACACCAGCCCCACATGCAGCACAGGGGAACTCGGGGGCAGGCAGTAGACCCCAGACACCTACTCGCACATACACATCTTCGAGTAGGATTCCAAGACCATGGTTCCCTAGTTTTCAGAGGGCAGCACCAACAGCAGCACAATAGTCGTTAGCACAGAGGTTGCCCACTCAGGTGGAAGACATTGAAGAGTACAGAAGGGAGTATGCAGCGTTGGGCCGTGACTTCCATCATGACATGACACTGGTCGAGTACTGTGGACTTAGGGTCAGGAACCATCCCAGAGAATCTCAGAGAGGAGGACAACAGCAGCAACAGCGGCATAACATGTATTTCATCCAGAAAGTTGGTAAACCCACCATACCTTCTTTTGACAGATCGTCCAAATGCACTGCCAGAGCTTGGGTACACAAGCTAGACATGTACTACAAGCTCAACCAGATGACCGAGATGAAGGCTAGTGACTCTTGTGCATTTGAGGGACAGTTGGATGGACAAGATGATAGCGCATGTCCTTCATCTTTCCCGTCAGGCAATGTCGAGGATTCAACACTTCAGCATAGTTGTGACACTTGTGAGGATTCATATGTGTTGGCACTTAGACTTGACGAGATTAGGAGGTTTGACGACCTACCTATGGGTGTAGACATGGCTTCCAGGAAGTCATGTATGGAGGATGATGAGCTTCCTATGATGAGCGAGCCACATTTTTCATCTTCTCAGTCACCTATGCTAGCCACGACACATGAGGATATCCGTGGCATTCCTGATATGGTAGAGGATCCTTGTGTGGGGATTGTACACAAGGGACATATGGATCTGCAAACCCAAGAGGAGAGGTATGGCTTGGAGATAGTTGACCTTACACATACATATCAGTATGAGGAGACTGAGTCACCACTCTTGGAGATTCCATTGATGGACTACGTTGTGGAGACCAACAGCTTGTTGGGACACTTACTCCCAGGATCGATCTACAGTGATGAGGATGCACTCCTTATTGGACGGGATGACCATAGCACGTGTCTAGACACATGTATGGGATCCAGGCGTAAATGATATTAGTAGGGTGAGTGCACAGGAGGATACAGTTGCCCATACAGGATACAGTGCGACTCAGATGGGGGTCGCATTTGGTGATGATGTGCAGTGGCATACAAGAGGACTCAGTAGCACAGGGGACAGAGGGCAGTTCAGTACCTTATCTTTTGAGGAGTGTGTTGTTGAGGATTCCATTATAAACACTAGCAGTGAGAGGCATGAGGTAGCACCTCAACAAGGTTGTGATCAGGAGTCACGACACTTGACAGGACAGTAGAGAGTCAGTGAGGACATGATCATGGCAGCCACTAGATGCATTGATGATACACACGCATTGGTGGTCGGTTATTGTTGGAGGGCCTCGATGGCACAGGATAATTCAAATAGGGAACTAGCCATTGATGACTTCCATACACTCATGGAGAGAGTGACTGTGATGAGGGCCGACTACCAGCAGTTATTGTTGGATAGAGATTACCTATTGGAGGTTGGCGAGATGCATCACAGGGCACTGAGGGAGAAGGAGGTTGAAGTGGACCGACTCACTCATGAGTGGGTGAGCACACGAGGATTCTTGGAAGGCACACAGACAACCCTTCAAGAATCAAAGGTCGGAATAGAGGATCTCCTTGAGGAGACTAATTAGAGATTCACTATGTCTATCTCAGTAGAGAGTCAGATATATCCTTCAGTTACATTGTTAGAGGATATTGGTGGTTTGGCAGAGGAGCACCAGTGGATGGAGGGGCATGAGGAGATGTACTTAGTAGACCATGGAGATTCCTCTCCCTTGCAGCAGTATACAGATCTAGGAGATCACCTTCATAGTAGCAGCATCTATCTGAGTGATGATGGAGGGAGGGTGATTGACCAGCAGTTTGTGGAGTTATCTATTGTTGTATCCGATAGTTGGAGTTTAGACGATTATTCACCATGGGTGCTAGTGGATGAGTTTTTGGTCCAATCCTGGGGATTGACCAAAGCATATGATACTTTCCAGTCCTACAGTCGGTTACAGATGTTTCTGTAAGCTTTTCCTGATACTTTCATCATTGACAGCAGCATAGGGGGAGATAAACAGTGGCAGGGGACATGGAGAGTTGGTAGGTCGAGACCACCTGACAAGAGTGTCTTTATTGCATACAGCAGGATAGGGGTGGATCATCAAAGACAGACAGTTGAGACCTTGGGCGTGATGGTGAGCATCGTAGGCCGTGGGATAGTAGATATCTCAGAGGGTGACACAGATTCAGATTCTCAAAGAGATGAGGATGGAAGGCTTCCGACAGTTATTAGTATGACACATGAGCAGTTAGTGAGGATTGAAAGTGATGAAATTCCAATTTTTCCATGGGATCCGGGAGTCCATTTGGTTAGTGGGTTGTTTCATCTTATGATGGCCCAGGTTGCGCCAGAGAGCAACATACTTCTCTCTTGGATGGTTTTGAGAGGGCTTGCAGGGACTTGTTCTATGTGGCGAGACAAGTTCTCCCTATTGATATTGATGATCAAGTATGGAGGTGGTTGGGCAGATGATGATTCCATAGAGATACCTTTACAGGTTCAGCTTCTTGACAGCAGGCCCAGTTTTCACAGGTATTTTAGCATGAGGATCCAGGAGTGGGGGATCCAGTATGTATATTTTGAGCAGACAGTCATGATCACAGTAGTGCAGCGTCCGTGTGATGGTCCCTGTCAGAGGCTAGCATGGCACCCTGGGATTACAAGGCTGGGCATTTCATTCACTGATGGAGATGAGTGGATCTTTGCAAGGGGAATTCACTTTGACTTTCCAGGGAGCTTTAGTATTGGGGGGAACACGTCACTTGTTGGTGATTTGTTGAGGTCTTGTAGTACCTCACTATGGCAGCAGCATGTTCGGTTGGTGGAGGTCGTGTTGGGGTTGGTACTGTCTTGGAGGACAGACTCATTTCGGGTTGAGACCGTGTGCTATTTGCAGGAGACTCATGGTAATGCTATGTTACAAGACTATATTTCACGAGGCATTGCAGTGCACATTCTGATATGGGATCCAGGGATTGGAGTGCTTGGTAGTTCTGAGTTTGATGCAGTTGAGTTTCGAGTAGAGTGGCTGCTCGGGGAGTTGACTGAGATTCTTTAGCCATTGATCATTCTACTCATCAGGAGCATGTGGGTGTCATGCGTGGTGAGCACTTGGAGACGCCACATCTTGAGGGGAGTCTACCTTGTGTCACACAGGTGGATATGGGACCCCGGTATCATATGTAGTTGGATTCAGTTATTGTTCGAGGAAAAGCAATATTCCGACAGGGAGGACTGTAATGTCCCCATTTTGGGACATTATAACATTACAGAGTGTTATGCCTACCAGAGTAGCCAGATAGGGGTGACAGAGAGTTCGGGAGATATTGAGGGGTTTTATTGGGCCCGACTGGCATCGTTCATCATCAAGATCCATTCCGCACAACTTGGCCTTGGTTTCATTGCATTCTGACAATTTTTGTAATTTTGAATTATTATGGGTCATATCTTAATTAAATTTACTAAGAAGGTCATAATGGACATATTACTTGGAGAAACCTCTTAGTGTAATAGCTCATTGGAATCGGGAGAAAGAGCATCACAGGATAAGATGATGAGAAGTGACTTTTAGTGGCCGAAGAAGCCATCGGGATGGATAAATCACTTTTTAGAGGTAAAATGGTTAATTAATTAATTAATTAAGTGATTTAATCAAGGAATAATAAAATAAAGTAAAAGTCACTTTGAGGGAAAAGGTCAACAACGAATTAGGGTTTCAGGAAGCTATAAAGGAAGGGTAAAGCAACCTAATTCATTATGCTATGTTATGATTTGATGTTGAGATATTTGCAGAGGAGGAAATCGACCCCCTTGTTGTTTTGTGGATTTCTGGAGGAAACCACCACCATTGATCGGTTTCGGTGTTGAGAGACACACTCTAGCCTATCGGAGATACCATCCAGGTATTTCACCATGCATTACAGTGTCCAGTTCAGTGATTGCGCAGCTCAGCCAGTGAGGGCGCAAGTGTTTGAGAGAGGGTTTGTGCGGCCGCTTGTGACAGTTCGGATTTCGTTGATTCCTTCCGACCCATTAGAGAGCTAGCCAGGGCGCACCTATTGAACCATCTGTCGTCAGTTTCCGACGGTGGAATCTTCCGGAAAGAGGAAAACAGTCATTTAGGGCCCAGCTCCAGAGGAAGCACATTTGGGGTTCCAGGGGACATTCCTGGACAGATCTGAGAAATACCTTTCAACCCATTACAGAGGAGACCAGGATGATTGTTTTGTGCTATACATCGTCAGATTCTGTCGGTCGAATCACTAGGGCGTACTCATTGAACCCAGGGGGTGCGCAAACCCCCAGGGGGTGAGATCCGAAGCTTCAAAGGTCGGATCTCCACTCTGACAATCATCAGGATAAGTTTAGAGGGCAGGGCACATCTTTTGAGACAGTTTCCAGCTCATTCCGACAGGTATCGCCATCAGGGCGAACTTTCCGAACTTCCAGCAGTTACCATGCGAGCTGCCATAGTTCCAGCTCATCCATTTGATCCCGCAGTGCTCATCCATTATCGGGTATTATCATTTAGTTTGCTTATTGTATTCCGGCTAAGATCCTTTTGTCATTTGATCTAGCCAAGTGATTCATTTTTATTCAGCCGCATTCAGCATTGTACTCACAGAGATATCATAATATAAGATTTGCAGTCTTTTGTCTCATTTATCATCTGAATAATCATTTATATGTTGTAACAATGAATTATCTACAGTAGATACATCAGATTATCATCGTTTTCCTAGACTAGCCAAGTTAGGAACATTACATAGGGCGTCTTAGTTCTCTTGACCTTCTTGGAGCTATAACAACTTAAAAACTACAGCCATTAGGGCTGCACCAAATCATCTACTTTTCTTGACTTTAACTTACATTTTGACCATGGAAATTTGCTAGTAAGCCATTATTATTATTCTACTGCTAATTGGTAAACTTTTGGTTGGATTACTTGTTTGTTTTCATGGTTAAAAGTTGTTGATGTAGCAAATCACTGCTACAGCTACTTGGCTGTCACAAATATACTATGAAAACTTATCATAACAGCCATCTAATACCACTAAAAGTTGTGCTAAAGTGTTAACAACTTATCTACATGTTTTATGCTTCATAGCTCAACTAATCTTTGATGCTTTAAGTGGTTTAATCTGCAGTAGTTACTTGATTTTGTTGCTGATATCTATCTTCGTTTACTGCTGCAATTAGGGACAGCAAGCTTAACTTGCTTGTCCACTTAACATATTACATGCATACTTGGCTTTTCTTGTGTCTCAGGCAGGTACAAACACTTTATGCAGGTACCCAAAGACTTGGCAACCTTAAACCATTTCCGAGACATGCCATCAAAGCCATCTTCCACATAGCAACTTGACCTATAGGGGCATTCAGCCCATCATCTCACTTTCCGTCTCATTTCCCCCTAGAGTCGCCCGGGATTCCCCCCTTGAGGTGATCACTTCATCTCTAAAGTGACTGAAATACATGTCTAAGGTGACAGTGGATAGGTGTTCTCTTAGTTGTCGTCATATTGTGGTTTGGGTCGGGCTTTTCCCAACATACAACTTGTGCGATAACATTTTGGCATCGTTGCCGAGGAGGATTTTGAATCCTCTTCTGAACCCTAACTACACTTTGGCAAGCTATCCCAAAGTCTTTCCCTAGCTTGCCTGGCAACTCCACTTGAAGGACGTTCCCCTTCCCCCTTTGATGAGCTCTTCTTAAAGCTCATCTGGCGACTCCACCTTCCCAGAATCTGTCTTCCCTTAAGGCCTTTCCTCCAGGGAGGTTCAAGCCTTCCAAGGTTTACTGAAGAAGGCCTCCTCTCAAGTCTCCTATTGTCAAAACCCTTTTCCACTATACCCTTCCCCTTGCTCCAATGGATCACCCTTGAGCAAAGGACTTTTATAAACCCCTGAACATGGCCACCATCCCTAGATACCCCAACACAATGCCAAAATAGTCTCACAAATGGTTGCCAAAGTTTCCAAGAAATAATTTAACCACTATCGTTGATCATCTCTACGCCATAGGTCGAGACATGGAAAATGCAAAAGTGGAACATGAGGATGTAGCAATGAGGCCACTAGCCTCATCTTTGACCGAAGATGCTCAGAGATGGTTCAGAGCATTACCTGACAATCACATAGCATCTTATAAGGATTTTGCCAAGCTATTCAAGAATAGATGGACAACGAAGAAATACAATGGGATGCTTGTAGCTCAATTCAATCAGATAAAGAAAAAGGAGAATGAGACAGTGAGTGAATTTGACATCAGGTTTGACAGATTGTACAGTCAAATCCCGACACATTTGTGTCCTACAACTGCAGTTGCTCGTCTCCTATATATGAATGCATTCGATGAGCAATTTCGTTTCATTCTAAAAGACAAGAATCCCACCACCTTGGCACAAGCCAAAGAGTACAGTGCAGAGATTGAAGAAAATCTCCTTTACTCAAAGGTTGATCCTTTTCAGTATCCTCGTCTCAAGGAAAAAGCAAAGACTAAGGCTTCCAGTAGCAGTGCTCCTGATCCAATCGCCCTCTTGACTCAGAAGATAGATCATATGAGTACTCAGTTCCTCCAAGCACATAATCAAATCATGGGCCGATTAACCGCTATGGAGAGAACTCAGTCTGCCCCCAGACCTCAGTTTGCTAGGCAACAGAGAGATGCCACAGGTTGGAAACCAAGGCCTCAACAAGAGGAAAAGGCCCCTGATACTTTGAAACTAGTTGGAATGGTTGACACAAAACAGACACCGTGGTGTTCTTCGTGCCAAGAACCTCACTGAGAGGATGAATGCCCTCGACGAGATGAAGATTCTTCCGATAGTATGAACTTCATGGATATGATTTGTAACTTCCATGAGGAAGAGGTCGCACAGGAACAGATTGACGAAGCCAGAAGACAGGGGGAAAGAGAAGGGAGACTCTGGGCTTTAAATCAGTTGACAAACGATCAGAGGAAGGAACTAAGGAAGAGGCAATATTTGACTTACACTAGAAGAAATAAAGCTTCAACCCCTCCATCACAACCTACCGCTCCTCCTCCATCTACAGAGAAAGTGGTCCCACCACTTCCACCTCCAGTACACGAGTTGCTTCCAAAGTCGACTCCAACAAAAGATGAGATTTAGTTGAACAAAGACATTGCATCCATGTTTGGGAAGTTGAACATGACGGTTCCTGTGACAGAAATGTGCAAAATTCCTTCTATGAGGAGGGAAGTCTTGAAGTTATTACAAGTACCAACTGAGAAGGAGGACCCTCCAGTCATTTTGAACACCATATATCTCGATCGACAAAGGGACAACAGCCCTCCTTTCTATCTTTCCTTGGCCATGAATGGCCTCCACCTAAACAATTGTATGTTGGATTCTGGGGCCTTGGAAAATGTCATGTCATTGAAGGTAATGGAACAACTTGGCTTGAAGACGACCTAACCATACGGAAACATGTGTGGCATTGATTCTAAGACGGTCAAGGTTTATGGACTATGTGAGAACGTTAAGGTTTTCTTGATTGATTTTCCACATATCAGCCTCATTATGAACATAGTAGTAATTGATGTCCCGGATGCTTAGGGGATGCTTTTATCGAGGAGTTGGTCTGCTGCTCTTGGAGGTTTCCTTAGCATGGATCTCACCCATGCACACATTCCCATGGGAGATGGCACCTTTGAGATATTATACAGTCGAGAGCGAGCCGACAAACATGTGATGGATCCCAACAATCCTGACTATACAGGTCAGGATGAGTTTGATGAGGTTCCGGATACCATTGAGTATGATCCACGAGACTTACCTTTCATGCGAGAGGACTGCATAGACATGCTACTCCCAAGGACAGATGAATACAAAGAAAAACTTGCAAAGTTCCAAGGGAAAGACCAGGGTCCATCCAAATATTGAAGAAAGATGATAATAAGGACAAAGAACATGAAGAAGCCATCAAAAATGCAGTCAACACAGGACCTCCTTATCCTTACATTGAGAATATCCCTTACATCAACTACAGTGAAGGAAGTCTTGCATTCATGTGGGACAAGAAGA
>ML842675.1:16058-39402 GCA_009831015.1 Picea engelmannii
TCAACACACACACACACAAGATATTCCCGAAATCAACACAGGCTATTTAATTTCCCGTTCCAGAACAGAGGAATACACCAGTTTCCTCAGAGCCAGATACAGTCTTCCTCGAACTGGTTCAGCGATGGAAAATGGGTCTCACGGTCACGGCTTCGGGACAGAGAGGCACGGATTATTCAGAACAATCACAAGCTTTTCCAGCTCTCAGGGACGCACAAGGTATTCTTTGTAGAGGTCGAGTTAATCGTACTGCTCAGAGCCTGTACACGCTCAGGAAGTCGGGTGGAGTGGAGGAGGAATCCCCCTCATGGCTCATCTTGGCCATTTTATTTGCATGCACCAGGGCTGACACTTGTCACCCTTGGAACTGCATGCGTTCCATCAGCCTGCATCCCTTTTGCATGCTTTCCCTTTCCAAAACTTAGGATAAACCGAAATGCACATGTCTCTTTTTGAAATAATATTAAAATATTATTTCCTAGGCTTAAGCCCCTTAGGCTCAACACTTATCCCCTTTCCCACCTTCCAGCGCCTAGTTTCTTGCCCACTCTGTGGACGCTCAGTCCCCCTTCACTCATTCATCATGGTCGGTCTGCACCTGGCGGTGTTTATATTTTATTAAATATTCTACATACATACAAGTACAACAACAGGCTCCTGGCCTTCAAACACTTAGGCTTCCTGGCCTAACAACCACATAAGCCTTCCAGCTTATACAAAACTTGGCTCACCAGCCTATAGAGCACATTTACAATTCATTGCATTTATCATGATCTGTAACGGGGCTCAGCCCTGGGGACACTACACTTTTCAAGCCAAGGAC
This sequence comes from Picea engelmannii, assembly GCA_009831015.1. Taxonomy (NCBI): domain Eukaryota; kingdom Viridiplantae; phylum Streptophyta; class Pinopsida; order Pinales; family Pinaceae; genus Picea; species Picea engelmannii. Next base: position 16,882 of record ML842675.1, read on the forward strand.
AATGGATGAGGCATGTGTACAGGCACAATATCTGGAAAAAATAGGCCACAAGAAAGGGTAGCCAAGTGGTTCCAAGAAAAAAGAGCACCAAGAAGCTTCCAAGGAGGGGAAGAAGAAGTGGAAGGGGGGAAAGGATAAGAAGATAGCATCCACTACACATCAGTGCAAGGATCCTAGCAACCATTGCAATATTTATGGGCACAATAAGGAATAGTGTTGGAAACTACATCCAGAGTTGAACTCAAAGAACCACAAGAAGGATGCAAAGAAAAATAATAGTTTAGCCACACATTTGAGCAATCAGGTTGAAAGAACCTCTAATGTGGATGAAAATATTGTTGATCCGAAAATGATCTTTTAAATACTATGGTTAAGTTTATGCATGAATTGATTTACCATTTAGAAATTGAAGAGAAGAATAAGATTTAATGAAATAATGTTGCAACCATCATAAAGAATGCAAAACAAAATATGACCATTAAGAACAACAAACTATAACGCAAAAAATTGTTAACGGAGTTCGACAAAGTTGCCTACGTCTCTAGGCCTTTGTCTCAATGGGGAAGGATTTCTTATTAATCTTCAATGTTTCAAAAGTACATCAATTGGATTACAAAATGGTCTAGATGTGTTTTTCTCGACCTCATGAATCCAACACAACTGACGACACAAAAAAAGGTGGAGTAGAACTCCCGGAAATGGCCTCCAAAGCTCGCTTCCTCAATGGCTTCCCTGCATAAAAATGGCTTGAACTTCACAAATTCTTCATCATTCTGTTGTTCTGAACTTTTTTTCCATGGAAAATAGGTTTGGTTAAGAAGATTTGGAGTTGGGGGTCAAAATCCAACTTCCCCCCATGATTTGGGCCTCTTCCTGGGCTAAGATCCCCACTTTTAGGGACAAAATCTAACAAAATTAGGCTTAAAACACCAAAAAATCCTTTTCCAAAGTTTAAAAAAACCACTCGTGGAAAATTATTATTGTGCGCGTCCCTTCTTCTTCGGCCCGTGGTCATATGGGCACCATGTGGCCATGCGCTGGTGTAACAAGCGCTATACCCCGGATCCTTGGCACTTGGATTTCAGTGGTTTAACCTCTGGTCACATGCCTTGGTCAGCGGGCTAGCCTTGCCAACCGGGCCCTAACCCCCAATCTCCATGCTAACCCAACTTAAAACCAAAAGGTGTTGCATAGTGGTTAAGCAGTACCCTTAGCTTGGACAGTTGGCACATTGTTGTAAAGTTGTTGCTTGTCCGGAGGTCTAGGGATCGAATCTGGTGGAGGTGGAAACAAAATTTTTACCCATCCTTCATTGGCCCGATCCGTGGTGCCATGTGGCACCCTGTGATTGGGCCACGTGTCACGCCCAAAATGGCTCATACAACCGAGTCACCTGCACAATCACCCTGCCAACTTGCCTGCGTAGTCAACTTTTCATACGTCGCGTCACTGCCATGTGTCAACCTATCACTAGACCATGTCATTACTAGCGTGTCCTCCCGTACTGCCACGTGTCCTCACCCGAAAATGCCAAAACGACATGCGATGCATCATGACGTCATCTTCCACATCATGTTGATGTATTGCTGATGTTAGCAGTATGGACTGTTGACTTTATCAGTAGTAGAGACTGTTGACTTTGTCAGCAGTTTGGACTGTTGACTTTGACTTTGACTTTTGTTTTCCCTATTTGGGAAAAATTTCAGATCACGATAACTTTGCCATACGTAGTTCATTTTCAAAAAAGAATATATTGTCGAAATTGGCACGAAGAGCACTACATAATGGCATTGGTTTTGTATGAATCTGAGAACTTTGAATTTTTGGCCTTTTTGGATCCATTTGGATCACACCTCCCCACTGAGACCTTTTGGTCCTCCAAAAGGATATTAAAAAGATATCAAGTGTGGGATAGGACTCCCCACTTGTCCTTTGTCTTTAAAATCTGTCCTCTACACCTGAATCTGACCCCAAGTCTATTGGATGTGCTATTGTTGCAACTTTTTGCCTCCCTTTCCTCTCTTTGAACCATTTCGGTTTCTTATCTGGGTGTAATTTCCAACAATGTTCATCATCGTGCCCTTCTTTCTTCCAATGCTTACAAGAGAGATTCTCTTCCTTCACTGCTGTTGAGTTTCCTTTCTTCCCATTCCCATTCCCTTTGCCTTCTTTCTTTGAAGATGATTCCCTTGATACACTAACTTTAGTTTTCCCTACTTCAATATACGTTGCTTGAACATAAACCTCATCAAGATTAGTAGGTCCAAACATAAATACAATATTACGAATATAAGCAGGAAAACCTCCTGTATACTTCATAAGAGTTTCTTGTGTAGTCAATGGAACATCTAACATCAAAGCCATCTTACGAAATTCATTTGTATATTCCTGAACTGATTGTCCTTTTCTTAACTTAAGACTTTTCTATTCAATTAAAGCCTTTTCTTTATATCCCAATGGATAGAACTGTTTTCTAAGTGTGGAAATAAAATCATGCCATGATGGAAAAATCTTACCAACTTATTGAGTTCCATGTTGCATCTTACTTTGCCACCAGATGAGAGTTGTGCCATCAAGACGAAGCGACGCCAATCTGATTTTGGTTGCCTCATCTTTGATTTGTTGCACATTACAATATACCTCCATTTGTCTAACCCAGTTATCAATTTTCTCAGCATTAACTTCGCCATCATACATAGGAAAAACAAATTTTACATCAAGTTTAAGTAATGGCATATCAGGCTTATGTTTATGAGAATGTTTTCTTGCTGAAGTAGAATTTGAACTTGTACTTGAAGAAGAAGAAGATGGAGATGAAGGAGGTGAAGGAGGAGGTTTTGGAGGGTCATCTCCTCCTTCAATTTTGTCTTTCTTTGAAGATCCCCCTTGAACCAGTCTCTTTCATTCAAAGTAATCATCATACAACACTTTTACCATCTCTAACATGGCAAAGAAAGTTCTTTGAAACTCTCTTTCGTTCTGAGAAAGTCCTTCTTCTGATGCCATATTCTCACTTTGAGATGTCCTCTTTCTTGATCCAATATCTGGATCTCCTTCTACAAACTCTCCTTCACCATGCCTTAGATTTTCCCTGGTAATCATGCATACTTCAAACAACCAACTCAACCTGCTCTGATACCACTTGATCCGAAAATGATCTTTTAAAGATTATGGTTAAGTTTATGCATGAGTTGATTTTCCATTTAGAAACTTAAGAGAAGAAGAATATATAATGAAAGAATGTTGCAGCCATCATAAAGAATGCATAACAGAAAATGAACATTAAGAACAATAAACCATAACGCAAAAAAATGTTAATGGAGTTTGGCAAAGTTGCCTACGTCTTTGGGCCTTTGTCTTAGTGGGGGAGGCTTTCTTATTAAACTTCAATGCTTCAAAAGTACATAAATTGGATTAAAAACTGGTTTGGTTGTGTTCTTCTTGACCTCATGAATCCAACACAACTCACGACACTGAAAAAGGTGGAGTAGAACTCCCAAAAATGGCCTCCAAAGTTCACTTCCTCAATGGCTTCCCTGCATAAAAATGGCTTGAACTTCACAAATTCTTCATCATTTTGTTGTTTTGAACTTGTTTTCCATGGAAAATAGGCTTGGTTAAGTAGATTTGGAGTTGGGGGTCGAAATTCAACTTCCCCCCATGATTTGGGCCTCTTCCTGGGCTCAAATCCCCTCTTTTAGGGCCAAAGTCCAACAAAATCAGGCTTAAAAAACGAAAAAATCCTTTTCCAAAGTTTGAAAACCCACTCCTGGCAAATTATTGATGCCCGCGCCCCTTCTTCTTCAGCCCGTGGTCATATGGGCACCATGTGGCCATGTGCTGGTGTAACAGGTGCTATACCCCGAATCCCTGGCACTCAGATTTCGGTGGTTTAACCTCTAGTCAAGTGCCTTGGTTGACGGGCTAGCCCTGCCGACCAGGTGCTAACCCCCAATCTCTTCACTAACCCAAATTAAAACCAAAATGTGTCGCATAGTCGTTAAGCAACACCTTTGGCTCAAACAGTTGGCACATTTTTGTAAATTCGTTGCTTGTCCGAAGGTCTAGGGATCGAATCCGACGAAGGTGGAAACAAACTTTTTACCCATCCTTCATTGGCCCGATCCAGGGTGCCATGTGGCACCCTGTGATTGGGCCACATGTCATGCCTAAAATGCCTTGTACAACTGAGTCACCTACATAGTCACCCTGCCAACTCGCCTGCGCAGTCATCTTGTCATATGCCACGTCACTGCCATGCGTCAACCTATTACTGGGCCACGTCACTACCAGCATGTCCTTCTATACTGGCACGTGTCTGCATCCGAAAATGCCAAAACTGCATGCCACGTTTCAGCCTCTAGTGCTTCCATGTCATCTCGCTGACATCATCTGCCACGTCATGCTGACGTCAGTAGTACGAAATGTTTACTTTGACTTTTTTTGCATGTTTGGGAAAAATTTCAAATCGTGATAACTTCGCCATACAGAGTCCATTTTTGAAAAAGAATATACTGCCGAAATCAGCACAACAAGCACTACACGATGGCATTGGTTTTGTATGAATCCGAGAACTTTGAATTTTTGTCCTTTTTGGATCCATTCAGATCAATTGTCTACACATTAGTGCAAAAGGAGGTGAAACTAAGTTTCCTTCATCACCAGGAAGAGAAAGATATGATCAAACTCGTCCACATCAAGGTCTAGGTTAAGAAGAAAAAGATAGACACCCTATTCGACTATGGATCATAGGTTAATCTCATAGCAATAGATCTTGTCAACAAGCTTAGATTGGAGGTTCATGATTATCCTAGCCCATATCCATTAGGACGGGTAAACAAGGATGCAAATATCAAGGTAACGAAACAAAGTAAGATTAAGTTTATTGTAAGTGTTGATTTTGTTAATGAAGTGGAGTTGGACATAGTGCCCCTTGACATATGTGGAGTAGTCTTTATGTATATGAGGGATGCAATCTTCACGTGGGGAGCCAACCAATGCTAACTAATCAAGAATGGGAAGTCCTACATCATCAATGCACATAAAGGCAAGTCAAAGATCTCATTAGTAAGTGCTAACCAAGCCAAGAAGTTGATTAATTCTAGTAAGAAATATATTTTACTTTTATTAAGAGAAAATCGGACTTAGGATGAGTTGATAAGAGTAAAGGCATCCTTATAGTTGTGTACTAAAGAGTATAAACATCAGTTTGAGTTTCTACAAGCATACAAAGGAGTGTTCCAGGAGCCCAAAAGGCTACCACCCAAGAGGGAAGTGGAGCATGAAATACAATTATTGTGAGACTCCCCATTGCCAAATATTGGGCGTTATAGCATCAATCACTACCACATATGCATTGATGACTTGTTTGGATTTTTCCCTATCCTACTTGCAGACATCAATTCCCTATACCTCCTCTGGATTCTTCAAAAAAATTTTTTTGTTGACTTATACGTGCCCTTATAGCTACGCAAGATGCGTATACATGAGTTGCTCTAAAGAAAGTCACGTACATGTCAATTTTGCTCAAAAAATGTAATTTCCACATTTTTGGGCGAGGTTCACATGTTTTCTCGTTTCCTAAGCCCCTAATGCTCATACATAATGAATTATAACCACTCCAACCACTTGGAGATGGCATAAATTGAGCACAATCCATGAGGAGAGGAGAAGCATTCTTGAAGAAAAATTATGCTAGCTATTTCCCACCTTATTTGCAAGCCCTTATATTCCCACTGTTGATTCATGTCCCCAGACCTAGAAACCCTTGTTTCCAACATTTTCCATGCTTTCCATACCCAACCAAAAAGTCTCCCTTGATCTTCTTTGGGTCTTTTATGAGCATTGGAGTCTGAGGTTCATCCTATATTCAATTGTGTGGGTGGAGGGACTTGGAGTCCGTTCGAGAAGCAATGTTGCAACAGGTGCAAGTGATAACCACCCTAAAATTTGTGGTCAACCAATAAAGATACCTCTTTCCTTTGAAGTTTTGGTATTCTTTGTATATGTTCATTATATTTGAATATCTTTTTACTTAGAATACTAGTTGTTGCAATTATTTATGTTTTTGATCAAATTCATGGAAGTTGGTTATGAGATAATTGTTGTCCTTTGTAGTCTTGCACTTGAAAGTTTTGTAGGTTGAAAAAGGAGCAACTTGGAAGGAGCGTGAAATTTTTCAGCCTTGGGATCTTCATCAAATGTAGGACACCAAGTAAGTCTCCCTTCCTTCATTATCAATAGTCAGTTACAGATTTCTATTTTCCTTTTTGGGGAATTGGTTGATCTTTAAATGGTCAACGATCTGTTGTGGCTTTGACCCATAGCCATAGGGATTTTTCCCATAAGATAACTAGCGACCATACTAGGGAACATCTCTTGTTGGGTTAATTTAGGGGACTTGCATTTCGTTTCTTTGGTTTTGTTGATTGCTTTCTGATTTTAGTATTGAGTTCAATCTTTTAGAAACCTAGGCCTTTATTTCCAGTCCTTGAGTCCAGTATTTTTATTGAAGTTCTAGGTGTTGTACACTTTGTTCTTCAATAATAGAAGTGTACATACGCAGGTTGTAAGAGGGAAGGGCGCGTACATATGCTGCTTGCCTATGTGACATGCGTGTACATGTCATGTTAAGAGAGATTTTTTCCTTTTTGCTTGGTCAAGGTCTTGTCTTGGTCTTTGAGGGTCCTCCTGGGATCTCTTGGTTTCTATATGTTTCCTTAGTAGTCTTAGAAATCAGTCTTGGTTTATAAAGCTAAAACAAAAAGAATATTAATTGATGCTTCTATGGTTGTGAGTCATTATTGGATTTGCTCTTTGTTTTCCATTATTTTTTGGCTTTCTTTCTATGTTTGCTATGCATTTAGTGTTTCTAAATTTAGACCTAGTTTTTTACAAGTTTTTCTTGGGTTCTTAGGGTGTATACACTTTTTCCTTTGACAACAGAAGCATACGTACACTTCTTATGAAAGAGAAAAGTGTGTACGAGGCAAAAGTGCGTACAACTGCGTAAGTGTTTTTTGGAAATTTGGGTCATATACACATCTTATAGAAGGTTAATTCATGTACATACACTCCATGTAGAAGGATAATGTGTGTACATAAGCTCATATACGCTACTTATAGTGATAAAAGGGGAGTATGCTTCCAAAAAAGTGATTTTCTGCTTGTTTTTTCAGCCTTTTTTAGCCTTATTTTGGCTTTTTGGGGGGTCTTTTTTAGGGAGTTTGTTCCTAAAACTTCTTGTATACTATAGAGGTTCGATAATGCCTTAAAATTGAATGGAAAACAACTTTTTTTTATCCTTGTTTTGCTCCTTTTTATTCCTTGGATTGCATAACTATAAAACTAGTCTTGTTCTCAGGGTCTCGGTTTCCTGGTCGTTGTTGCGATCATCTTTGAAACTTGAGTCTGTATTTGAGTTTGATACTTTTATTTTGTGCTTTACTTTGTTTTTTTAAACATAAAATAAAAAAATTCTTTCTCTTAGCATCTTTTGTTAGTTTTTTCTTTAGTGGAAAGAAGAAGAAAATGAAGAAATCTAGTTTGTTGCTAATTATATCTCTTTCTTTATGTTGCATTGTTTTTATTCATATTTGAAAAAGAAAAAGATATTAGCATAGGATTTTTTTTCTTCTCATATTGAAAATAATTTCAAAGAAAAAGGAACAAAGAACACCCTTTTGTTTGCTTCTATTGTTTATCTTGAGAGTTTCATTGTGCATTTTACATTAGAAAGAGAAAAAATTGCATTTCAAGGTTTGAAAGATTGTTCATGCATTTTTCTTGCTTGAAATTTTGTTTCATTATAGAATTAGTGTAAAGTTTTATTTTCCAGTGTTCTTATAAGTTACATTTTGCAAGAGTCTCAAACAACATTAATTGTAGTTTCGTACCCTTTGAGTAAAGAACAACTACTTAAAATCAATGCTAAATTTAAAATTTACTAGGCTTTGTTTCTAGGGTCCATCAACAAATTTAGGGTCAAGGCCTTGGATTAGGTTGGAGAGAAACTCTCCAAAGCCACTGAACAAACGTAGGATGTAAAATCCCCACTATTTTGTTTTTGGATTTTTCCCTTAATTTAATAGTGTAGTCGTTTTGTCAAACAATTTGCATATAAGCACTCTACCAACAATAGATATGTAATTTTAAATATTTTCTTATGACTTACGAAGAAACACCCATAACAAGACTCAAGATATTTATTGCATTCAATAGATATGACAACATAAATGCATTGGAAAACCCAATAAACAATACATTAACAAATAATGAGAAACATGGTCTATATTCAATATGTTGCCTTTGCAAAACGCTAAGATAAATGGGCTTGTAGGTGTAAATATGATGCAATGATCCTCCTTTGATGAGAACAGACCCGAGGGAAAGGAATTTGACCCAACAACTATGTGCAACCACTCAGAAAATTGTGGGTAGTCCTGTAGATGACAACCATTGATATTCATACCTCTTGGAAATAATAAATTCGACTCCACCAATGTATAATAGTAGCCACAAGTAAAACAACCTCTCCCACAAGGAACTTGACCCTTCCTTCAGTCAACCCGACCTTTGTTATGAGAAACTTGGCCAGCCACAATAAAACTCAATCCTAATGAAGAAAATCGACCCTACAACAAGGTAACTCAGACTCCTTTAAGCAATAGATGCATCAATGAAGTAATTCGACCCTCTTTAATGAAACATCGGCCTGCTCAAGAGCATTTGACCCATACATTAGCAAAACTCAACCTCAAATGATAAAAAAACAGCCACACATAATAAAATTGAGCCACCAAAGATAAACTCCACCACACATAAAACACAATAAAAAGATTTGAATGATTTTTTTCCCGACCAGCTAGGGTGGATGGTCTCACCACCAAAACCAATATTCCTCTCTAGGGTTTTTCGTCCCAAGAGACAAAAGTCACAAGAGATCCTCAAATTTGTTTTTAGAAAAATAACATTTCATAATGAGAGAGGGCGTCCTCATTCCTCTTTTAACTCCTCATTCACTTTTTCTAACCCTTTTACCCTTTTAATAAAGTAAAGTGACTTTATAAGCTCAAAGTCACTTAAAACACCTTTTCACTTAATTTATTCAATGTCACTTTTAAAAAGATTGTTTTTCGCCCCGCTGACATTAAATAATTAATTAATTCCCTTTTTTCCTTCCATGACTATAGCCTACGAGAATCACTTAGGTTATTCCTTCAATCACATGGAGATCATTTGGAAAGGGACATTACAGTCCTACCTTCCCGAGATTGTTTGTCCTCAAGAAACTGCAAGTTTGGATGCTACAAGATCTGGTCACCTTCCAACGTGGCATCCTCTACTTGAAAATATCTCCACCCGATGAGGTGCTCTTGGATCACCCTGTTACGCAATTTCCTCTCTCAGACCTCCAGAAACTCCTCAGGAACCAACACTAACCGCCCCTCCTCATCTAATGGGGGTAACTCGTTTGAAGAAGTGACTTGTTTTCCCAATGCCTTCTTGAAGCACAAAACATGAAACATATTGTAGATCTTACTCCCTTTCGGCAACTCAAGCTCATAAGCCACCTCACCAACCCTCTGAATCACCCTGTAAAGGCCATAAAAGTGTGGCTTAAGATTTTTTGCACCACTTTTCTTCAGTGAAGACTGTCTATATGGGTGTAATCTCAAAAACACCAAGTCCCCCACCTCAAATGTGCACTTGACCCTACGCCTATATACATAAATCTTTTGTTTATTATGTGCCACCTAAAAATTGTGCTTAAGAGCCTTGAGGATGTCTTGATTTTCCTGGATCCAATCCTTTGCTTTGGGATCCCTGTGTTGGAAATACTAAAACAACTGAGAGGGGGGGGGGTGAATCAGTTGTTTATAAGCTTAAACAATTTTATACCTTTTAAAATTTATTAATCTTTCTTCATGTGGTCATCAACAATATACAACATATGAACAGTAAAAGTAAAGACCATCAGTCACACATAAAATACACACAGAGACAGATTTTCACGAGGAAACCCATAAAGGGAGAAAACCTCTTCTTCTTCGAAATGATAGGCAGTCTTTTGCAGTTCTGTACATCATTTACAATTGAGCACCAACTCAATCTGAGGCTGCTACCTCTGTCTTACAAGCTGCAACTTGTTTGAGACCTCCAACTCTCTGGTTTCTCTAGCACCCACTAGAAGGAAGCGCCAACTCCCTGAGTATTCCAGCACCAACTGGATGGAAGCACCAACTTCTTGAATGTTCTAGCACCAACTGGATGGAAGCACCAACTTCCAGTTACACAGGATACAACCTGCATAACAGAGAACACCTGTTCTCCCTAGCACCACCCTGCCACCCTTATTTCTCTGGCTGCAACAAGATGGAAGCTACAACTTCCTGTGTTCAAGCACCCACTTGAACTTCTGAGGACAACAGTCCTCCCGAGCACCTCCCAACCTCCCTAATTTATAATCAATAATGAATACACAGACAACTACTCAAATAAATCAAGTCTTACCAATCTTTCTTTGTATCTGATCTTCAACAACCTGTTCTGCAATTCTTTTCTTCTTTTATTTGTTTAGCAGGTCTGCTCTGCATTAACTTTTTCTGTTCATTTTGCTCTGCTTCTGCTTTGTCTGTCCTTCTGCTCTGCTTCTCCTCTCCATTTCATCTCACGATACACATTTGCTCAATTTCTTATTATACCTCTGCTCATTTTCTTTTTCTTACTGTTTATTCATTTTCTCTTCAGAACCACCAACCACATACAGTGTCACTCATTTTCTTTTATACACCCTGCCTTAACGATTCCACTTCCCATCTCCTTCGGCAAGAACAACGACAACTGTCCCTGTAACTGAAACGTTAACACATTTACAATCACGAGTCTGTTTCACTTAACATATTCGTAACAGAGGAATTAACTGCAAGAAGGAACTGTAAACCTCCGATCACAATCAAGGTTTATCTGCACCGTTGGATTATATTTATTATTCTTGCCTTTTAAATCGGGTTTCGACATTCTTCATGTTCAATGTTCTTTTCACTTATAAATCCTGATACACAAAATTCCATATATCGGTCGAATCAACGATCCAGATGTAATTTTGGCTCAACGGCTACGATTATGTCGCGATATCGCATATCGCGATTTCGCAATTCATGTTGCAATCCTTACCATATCCCGATTCGCGAAACTCCGATGAGAGGTCAGATCAACGGTCCAAATCACTTCTTATCCAACGACTATGATTCCATCGCAAAATCGCATATCGCGATTTCGGGTTTCTCGTTGTCAAGAGATTTTGACATTTCAAAGTCCCGATCCCCGATCCCTGATACTCCATGCAGAGATTCAATGGTCCAGATCACTTCTAGCTCGACGGCTCAGATTAGATCTCGCGATTTTTTACATCGCGATTACTCCCACTTCTCCTTGTACTTTAAAGGACGTGCAGGTTATCTTTGATCCGACGATGATCGGGTCTTGCGCTTGGATCTAACGGTCACTGAGTCATCTCCACAACCATAACTGTACTCGCACTCCATGCAGAGATTCAACGGTCCAGATCACTTCTAGCTCGATGGCTGCGATCAAATCGCGAAATTGCATATCGCGATTTCGGAGTTTTCGTTGTAATTGAACACGGGACTCGTGAAACTCCAATTCCCGATTCTCCGATGAGAAAAACTCCGACAACGCCCGATCCTTTGCCACCTGTCCTTGCAAATGGACGGTCCCTATTCCTCCGGGATTTCTCCTCTGCACAGTAGGACTTAACCCCTGCGCTTAACCTCTGCGTAGCTTCTGCATATCTGACGGCTATCGGCCTTTTGGGGAATTTGAATGGGATCCAACAATCACCATCTTCCTTCTCCTCTGCAAACTCCTGTATCTCGAGCTTTGTTGCGCGCGTCTTCTCCATGCTGTTCCTCTTGAGCTTTTACGTTCGAATCTCTTATCCTGCCATCTCCACTGTTGTCATCAATGACAAGCATTCACTGTCTGTTCACTGAATTTGCCAACACCCTGTTATCCCCAAACACAAAATCAACAAATGAAGGATCATCATAGTTATATAATGCTCGGAATGGGGTCATACCCGTGGAAATATGAAAAGTGTTATTATAACAATGTTCCCCCAAATGCAACCAGTTAACCCATGCCTTATGTTGCCCGGACACATAGTTACACAAATACACCTCGAGCCACTTGTTCATGATCTCTATCTTACCATATGTATGGGGGTGGTAACTAGTGATAGGAATCAACTCTATACCAGCCAACCTAAATAACTCCTACCAAAATACACCGAGGAATATGTTGTATCTGTCATTCGCAATGTACTTTGGTAGCCCATGGAGTCTGAATACCTCCTTGAAGAACAACTCCACTACCTCTGGTGCCTTGTATTCTAAGGATATGGCAAATAAATGTGCAAAATTGGTCAATCGATCGACCACGACATATATGCAGTCTCTGCCCCTTACCTAAGGGTAGCCCTGTGATGAAGTCCATGGACACACCTTCCCACTTTTGCTCCGAGATGGTTAATGGTTGTAATAACCCCACAAGATGAGTCTGCTTTGACTTGTTTTGCTGATAAGTCATACACTCCACATGCTTCAAGACATCATATTTGAGGCCCTTCCAAGTGAACCTTTCCATGATCTGCATGTAAGTCTAAAATTATCCAAGATGGCCTACCAAAGGTACATCATACATATCCCTCATAATATTCTCCTTCATTGTAGACTCAGGAACTAATTATATGCAGTCCTTGTAGTAGATGATGTCATCCTCCACTCTATACCTATCATCATGTATGTTGTGACCCATCAACTCGCAAGCAAATTTAGTCTTGGAAAACTCTACCAAGAGGTGAGATTTCTAGTTAGTTGAAATCTATGCAAGTGAACATATCTCAGGTTTCTTGGAGAGAGCATCAACAACCACATTTTTCTTCCCTTTCACATACTCGATGTCAAAGTCGTATGCTTGCAATTTGCTGACCCACTTTTGTTTCCATTGATTTAAGTCCTTCTGACCTAGGAAGTGTCTCAAACTGTTGTTGTCAGTCTTAACCACAAATTTTCCACCTACCAAGTACTTTCTGAATTTCACCAAGGGATGCACGATGGTGAGCATTTCATTGTCATAGATGGAGTAGAGCCTCTCTGACATTGTGAGTTTCATGCTCTCATATGCTATCAGATGTCTATGTTGCATTAGAACTACTCATATCCCCTCACCCGACGCATCACATTCAATCAAAAAGGGTTGATGATCCGAAAATCCTTAGATGTCAACTATTTCTTAAATACATATAAACATCCGACCAAATTCAGGAAATTAAGATTGTCTTTAACTATTTAAAAATAACATGTGAATGTCTTGCTTATCCATAAACTTCGATAACAATGATGAATAACTTGGGGAAATAAAATGTTGAAATGAAGTAAAGTAGATCAAAAACAATTCAAATGGCACATAAGCAATTTGTTAATGGAGTTCACCCATCTTGGGCTATGTCTCCGAGTCCGTTTTCAATCAGTGAGATTGCTCTTTAATGCTCAAATGCCAAAATTACAATGAATGGACTTACAAATACCAATTTTTTTGAAGACACCTTTTAATTCTGTCACTCAATCCCAGAAACAAAGGTCATTACTAAATTCCTCATGAAATTATGAGAAAAATGAGTATAAAACCGAGTATGTCCTAAGCAGGTGCATAAAGACCCCTTTTTGCATGCATAACGAGACTATGTGTCTCATACATGAAAAATTGGACTAAAAATTTTCATACATTAATTTTTACACAAAACAGACATCACCATCAAATTCCTCTCGAAATTCTGAGAAAAATGAGTATAAACACCCTATACTTCCTTCAAAGAACTCAATAGCATGCAAAACAAGGCAAGACAAAACTATGAACACCTCTTGCACACAAAACAAGGGAATTTTCACTTCGCACGAACTCCAATGCTGGCATGCAAATTCATGTCCTCGACATTGGTTTTCATGCCCATTAAATAGGCCTAGGTCAGCCAAACCATCGATCAAAATCTCAAGCTAAATTGGTTTAATATTAAATATTATTTGTTTGTTAGTTTTAACAAGAGGCATGTATGGCGCAATGATAGGTGGATAGTTCTTAATACTAAGGAATATTCCCCAATAGGTCATGGGTTCGATTCTCATCCAACCTAATGAATTTAATTCTCCTTTAGCCATTATTGGCTAATCAGAGAGTGCCATGTGGCACTCTCTGATGGGTCCACATGTCATGTTGTCATTGGTCCACCTATTTTCCACGTCAATGTATGGATCTTCCACCTCATCATCCAGTCACCTGCCACATCATCTTACAGATGCCACATCATCTGTATGGATGACACATGGAACTTTTTTATTGGTCCACATGGGCCCCCAAAAATTCCATTTATGGGTGACTCATGGCAGCTATTGTTGATGCAGGAGCATCGCTCCATCTCATCACATGCCAGCTAATCAACATGCGTGGTGTGCATTCAAGGAAGGAGAATTGTCATCCTCTCGTTTTTGCCTTGAGAATCCAAGGTGGGATCCAGGCATTAATTGAAGACAAGCTGGAAGAGACAAATCGTGCTTTCGCACAAGATGGAGATAAGGTCGCCATTAATAGGCTGGCGACAAAATGGATCTGCATCTGATTTGGAGCAGAATTGCCATCATTGTAATTTGGCCTTGTGATAAGCCTTAGGGATGGTGATTTGACACCATTTGTTAGCTTGTGAGGGAAGCTCACATAGCCCCTCTTGTATAAATCTTTGTATTGTAGGCAAAGTAGGGTTGGTTGAGTTAGGCAATTGGGTGGCGAACTGTTAGACAATTTTAGATATCAAGGAGAGATACAGAGAGCCGAGACTCAGTTGTAGCTCAGACTCCACCATTGTAAATTGGCATTCCACAATTAATAGAAAATGACATTTTTTCTTGTTTTATCTCTTTGTGTAATGGATGTTGTGTTTTGAATGTCTTTTACATGTTTTTGAATTGTAGATGGATGTTAGAAATCATGTGCAGGGATAGAGATACAATTTTCTATCCGCGAGTGTGTTAAGTTAAGTATGTTTCTCTAGGCTAAGTGCAAGGAGTGCGTGACAAAGATGGAAAATTCTGTAAGTCGATGCAAAGAGTGCGGGTCTGAACTCAGTAAATTCAGAAGAGAAGCTGCCACGTGGGCACGCAAGATTTACTTACATACTCAGGGAGAAATTTCAAGGTGGTTACATCCCTTGAAAATAAAGACTGTGTGGAGAGAGACACAACGCATAGTTACTAAACACTCTAGAATACTCTGCCAGGAGGGCATTGAGCTTGCGTAGGCATACCCAGGAACTACACGGTTGAGGGTATGAAAGACTCCCAGAATTGCTAAACATTTTGGTGAAGGAAGGATTTGGAAGAAGTGCATCAACAAAGGAAAGGAGATGCCTTAAAACTTTTCATAAGGTTGAGGGAGAAGCCATCAAAGAACTGAGCCAGTGAAAGGAGTGCACTAAGGTATCGAGATTTCACCTTATAAGCTCAGGAGGAAGGGCGAGAAACTGTGAGGAGGGCACGAGAATCTCGCAGAAGAACTTGGAACCTTGGAGGTTTTCAAGCCGAGCAAAGTCATAGAAGTAAGTCTATGCAGGACTCTGCAAGGAGTGCAGAAAGGAGTTTCGAGAACAGTCTAAGTCTCAAAAGGGAAATTGTGCTAAGTGTGCAAAGGAGTCGAGGACTTGCTGAAGTTCTGAAGACAGAGAAATTCCCCATCATCAAGGAGGAGACAGGTGGCAGAAGATCGAGAGGTTCGGGAAAAAGAACTTCATAAATTTTGTCGAGAGCAGACAAGGATCTTCCGAAGTTGCGAAGAGCAATATTAATCCAGGCCGTTGGATCTGGAAGGACGCATCGCAAAGGATCAACACATCATTGATTCGTAAGTCAGAAAAGAAGAGTCGAGGGGAGACAAGACTTGTGAAACCCGAACTCGTGATTCGATCACAATCGTTGATCGTGAAAGGAATGAGGACCGTAGATATGGTGCCGAAGCATTCGCCGATTTAGAAATTGGAAAAGGGAGGAAGCAGTTCACGAAAGTCTC
Organism: Picea engelmannii; assembly: GCA_009831015.1. Classification (NCBI taxonomy): domain Eukaryota; kingdom Viridiplantae; phylum Streptophyta; class Pinopsida; order Pinales; family Pinaceae; genus Picea; species Picea engelmannii. The sequence continues at coordinate 33,016 of ML842675.1, forward strand.
GAAGTGGGAGATCACGAAGGGAGTTTACCCACAGTTGCATTTCGTGGTCATATCTAGGAGGAGCTTAGCAGTGAGAGCTAAGGAAGTTGGCACAAGAGTTGAAAAGCGCTAAGGAAAGGGTTCACAGTTACCACATCGTGTGTGCCGAGGAATAGAAGGGGACCTGTGTCAAGTTGAAATTGGTTCCATTAGGATCCTGATGAGTCATTTGACTCGACGACTTGAACGATCCTAGATCGGGAGGTCATGCCAGCTCCGAAGGAGAAAAATGAGAGGGGGGAGGTTGGCACCAGAGTGGTATCAGAGCTTGAAATTGTCCGCAGAGTGTGGGCGAAGGGAATTGAAAGAGATAGTCTGATACCAGAGTAGTATCAGAGCTTGAAATCATCCGCAAAGTGTGGGTGAAGGGAAATGAAAGAGATAGTTTGATACCAGAGTGGTATCAGAGCAAATTCTTGTCTATAGATTTAAGGCGAGGGAGAGGCTTTAGATGCTCTAAGTTGCAGAGTGAGCAAAAAATTGCCAGGAGGGCAGGTAGAAGGTGAAGATGGCTATCGACGGTCATAAGTATGGTTGAGGAGAAGTCCAGTCGCAGAAGAAAAGAGTGGAGATGGACAAGGAGCTCAGTGAAATTCGAGCGCAGATGGAGGAGCTTGCATTCAAGATGCAACAGGAGTCAAAGGTACGCTGGAGGTACAGATGGCCTTTGAATAGAACAACCAGATGGCCTGTTCAAAATTTGTTGGCCAGGAGGCAACAACAGATGTTAAGGAGGTGGCTGAGGCATGCTGAAAACCCTAGTCATGAGGAAAATAGATCTGGCAAGAGTCTCATAGATTTCCAAGTGGGAAATGAGAAGGGATCGATGGATCTCATACACTGCCAGGTGGGTAGAGGAGACATCCTAGATTGCTAGGTGGGAAAGGGAGAAGAGATGAGCTCAGCGAAGAGTTCATCAACAGATGAAGAGGAGGCAGGGGAGAGACCTCACTCAGATGGAGATTCATGCAAAACTGTGAGTCGCATGAATGAAGATGATTAGAAGTCACGGAGAAGGAAGATCAGAGAGACGTTCTGATCATTGGAGGAGTCGAGATATTCCTACCAAGCGGCCGAGGAGAGGCTAGCACAGATGTTGCAGAAGCGACAGAAGGACAACCAACAAAGACTGTCATGGAGGAGAAGGAACGGATATTGATGTCTGTCCCAACGGAAGGAGAGGAGCATTCAGCAGAATCACTCGACGTTTTCAGCCAAAAAGTGGAATAGGAGATGACTGTAACATTGAAGTCTGTAGCAAAACAGGAAGCATACAACATAGACTTTGCTAGTTTGTGTAAAGAATTAGAATCTCTTGAGAGGAGAGTGGTAGTGAAAAGTGTGCACATCCAACAAGCTAAGTTGGAAGTGGATGAAGGACCACACCAACATGAGGAGCAGCTAGAGGAAGATGAAATGGGAACAACCGAAGAATTGACATGAGCAAATCTTTCAGAAGAAGTGGTAGATGAGCAACAATTCAGTGATGAGGAGCTTGCAGAGGTGAAAACTGCAGCAAAGTGGCAAGCTAAGACCACAAAGGAGGAAGATGTCTTGTGAAATCAGTGCGATTCACCCATTGACAAGGAGCAAGTGCAGCGAGCTAGTCTGTAATAGAGGAACCAACCGATCGAACAACTGGACAAGGTGATCAAGGAGATCAGAGAGCTGATGTCGAGATAAACAACAAAATCGTTCAGCACAAGGAAGTTGGACGAAAGAAGATCTGCACGAGCAGCGGGGATGATGTAACAACAACAGTGGCGAAGTAGAGGAGCTGAGAGACAACTCTAAGAGAAAGTTTGGGATCCAGGTGGATTTCAGCCATGTTGGAAATCCCATGAGAAAGAGCTCATGATTTTTGCCGATGTGGAGTATGATGCAGGAGCATCGCTCCATCTCAACACATGCCAGCTAATCAACAAGCATGGTGCACATTCAAGGAAGGAGAGGTGTCGTCCTTGTTAACGATTAAAAATTGTCAACGAAGTTTTGCCTGCAAAGTATTGCTAATGCCTATTATTATAGTAACTAAATAATGCTAGTAGGTGGGACCCCCTTGAACTATTGGAGAGTAGATCTGTTCATTTTGATGTTGAAATGATGTGTGACACGACTCACATGGTTGATGGAGATCTTGTTGTTATTGATTATGAATTGAGCTTATGAAGTGTTGATTCCTTATATTACTACAGCCTATGTTATTCATTAATATCATTGTTGTCTATTCTTATCACACCTGCATAACAAACATGTCAGTAAAATTACATGAAGGGCAGTTTTGAGAGAGGCAAAATATTAGAACAAATGCAAGGGAAGGGGACCTAGTTCTGCAATATCACATGTGAATAACTTAAAGGAAGTGAGAAACAACTGCAAGAGGAAGATTTTAAAGCTATCCTAACTATACTGCATGCATGAAAATACTTGTTGATTATTGTTAAGCCCTAGCTAGGAAGTAAATGGTTATGAAATTGTGATTGGATTACATGTTTAATATGCATATGGTGTGAAATGTTGGTGGCGCACTTGGAAAGGTGCTAGTATTAATGGTTAACTGAATTATGTGGCCAATCCACATATGGTGTATTTGGATAGATTGAACATTGACGACTCATTTGAAAAGGTGGTGAACGTTAATGGTTATGCGATTTTGTTTGAGTTATATATTAAGAAATTGGATATATGATATGGAAAGCACATTTGGCAAGTAACCTATGCAGGTTCCAACGTAGAGTTAAATTAATGGCGTTAATTGTAAGCTAGGTGGCATGTATTGGTGAGTAAATGAATTGTGGGTGGAGGCGACGTGCATTTATTGCATGTCACCTTTACCCCTCCTGTTCACCGCCACCCTAATCAGGCTATTGTTTGATCTCGCTGTTGTGGTTATGATCCAAAATTTTAGCAGGGAAGAATCGCTCAGCCAGCTCTCGTTTTAAGGAATTCGATTACAGGTATGTATTTTTTTGTCCATTCGTGATTCTGCTCTGGTTATGAAATGATTACTAGCTCGGGTGTATGGGTTTTTGTTTTCCTAAGTGTTGCAGCTGTGTGAAATTCGGGTTATTCGAATGAAGAGTAGATTATTCTTCCTATAACAGTTTTGAGTTCGTCAAGGTTATTGGTCTTCCTGGGTAATAGCTCTTTGTTATCACTGTTGTTTGGTTGGAGGGTTTTTGTTTAGTCTTGGGTGAATAGCTATCTTCATGCACTGACACTAAATCCAGTCTCTGGCTTTCATGGGTTTAGTGCTCAGAGGTTTTCTGAGTTAGTATGATTTTTTCACTTCGGCATTGGTTGATTGCACCACCAAGGGTCACGAAATGAGGGTCATGTTCTTCCTCGTCCCTGTCTTCACTTCTGTGTTGTGATTGTTGACCGAAGAGCACGAGGTTTATACCCTGCGTGGGTTAAATAACCTTTTCCAGGCAAAACTAGAGCCCTACCTTTTAGTTATGGCCCCTGCCATGGATTTGTGCCCGACCATGAATGAGTCGTGGTTCGTCCTGTATACATTGTGGCCTTGGAGGTTTTGTGATTACAAAGAGTGGCTCTGCTCTCCCTGTGTTGACTGCAGAACAAACTGGGCCCTCCACTCTAGAAATTATTTAAGAAGACCAGCCTGGCATGTCATTACGATTTGGTTTTTGATTGGATGGTTGTATAATTGTCAACGATTTTGAGAACAAGGTCGCCCATTTGGTCGTATGACAATCGTGTTGGTTGGTATATAGTCACTAGCTCGGTTATAATAGTGGTAAACACTACATTACCAGTTACACTTTCAAAGCACATAGTTACCCGCCTTATGTCAATAGCTCAGTGTTGTTAATGGAAAGGGCCTCTGCCCCGATTCGACGGGACGCGTGGGTATGCGTCATTGCTACAACTTGTTAGGTTGTTGATTTTTTTAAAACAATGACGAGTTGTTTGGTAGATACACAGTCACTGGTTTTTGCACTGATGATTATTTGAATGTTTAAGCTAGCATTGGTGAAAATTCTTGATGTTGCCTCATGTCGCGTTGTGTGTTTGCAAAATAGATAATGGTTGTGGTAACTATGGGTTTCTCTTGGGGCCAAACGATTATTGAACTGGATGACTTTGGGAACTATATCCTTATGATTGTTTGATTGTTTAAGCCTGAAATTGCACAACATAATTGATCATAGTTGGGATAAATCGAAATAATATTGTGTTGGGTTGATGACCCAACAACGAATTAAAATATTGTTGTGACTGTGTGTTTGGTTTGGTAAGATGGAAACATTTCATCGTGTTTTTGGGGTGGCTCCGCACTGTGTATAGTATGGATAGCTTGGGTTTCACAGAGTTTTAATCATGTTTATCGATCATTTGTTATGAAGGGCATGTTGTCGAGGCTTTGTCATATCGGTTAGATGGCCCAGCTCCTTAAGCCACATTGAATTGTTTTTTTTTTTACAGTGGCAGAGTTACATTGCCTGGGCAAATTACCCTGTGCATAAGTTGGGTCTAAATGGTGATTGTGGGTTGTATGTTTAATTGTCAACTCGGTGTGGCATTTCGGTCTTGATTATTTTGGTTACTGTCATATATGTTCAACGAATGACATTACATTTAAATAATGGTGCAGATTGCAGAGATAGTGACTTCATTGTTAATATGAAAACATGAATTTTGAGTATTATGGTGGATTGAAGAAATGCATGGGCAGTGGTTGATTTTGATAGTTACAGATTGAAAATGGGTATTGTTCGTAAATTATTATGAAATGCAGAGTATGTGGATGAAGGGAACATCACCTCTTACAAATTGTGTGGAATACATACTGTCTTGTGATGGCACTGTGTTGATATTTGATTATGAACAATGAACTAGTTAAATACATAGAAATTATTGTTTAGTCAAGTGATTGATGGTTGACGCATCTACTTTCGTAGAATCTTTTGTGGATCACTTAATTAATTGCATGAACAATAAATGTCCTTCTTCCCTTCCATTATTTCACTTTCCGCTAATTACAAACCTTGTCACCTCCCTTGTTCATTTTTCACTCACTATTCTGAGATTGATTACAGTCAAGAGAATTTATGTGTTAAAGTAGATGAAAGTGGCGGTGTCTTGTATGGATTGCAATGAGGTTTTATTGGTTTGCTTTGCAGTTGATTGTTGTTGTCATTGAGAAGTGACCATGTTTTCTCCCCTTTCATTATATCATATTTTTGCTCAATACAAACCCCTACATATCCCGGAACCCTTTTCAACCCTCTGCTCGTTGATTAACAATAAAACAATTTGTATGGATTGGATTGCATGAGTCTGATACATTCTGAGCCAAATATATTTCATATTTTTAAGAGTTGTCATGTATCGTTATTTAAAAGACTATTTTCTAAACGTTCACGCATGCAGGATGATTTTTTTCAGTTGAGGAAGCCATGGCCGAGAAAATAGAGGTAGAGGTAGCTAGAACTGAGGCCCAAGAAGGCCCAAGTTATCCATACATTTTGATGATGATTCAGAAGAGATTGACCAATTGTTTCATGCCATATTCTTTAATTGGATTGGGAAGGGAATAGTCCAACCTAGGCCTGAAAGGCCTCCTTTCCAAGCCCCACAAGCACTCGGTATCCATGTACCTCCTCATGTCTCATTACAACCCGAGGTTCCTGAAAATGATGGATGGCAGGAGACTGTCCACTCGACAGTCTCCCAACATCGTGGCTGGCCCAACTTGTCTTTACGTGCTCCTCTTCCTATTAACCTCATTGCCAAAGCTATCGCCGACCACTCGCCAGTGCAATCCTCCCATGCTAGCAAGAGATTAAAAATTGAGGCATATCATGCACTTGAAAAAGGAAAAGCCACTGCTACCCCTTCCTCACCCTCCAATGGCTCTAGCAAATCTATGCCTTCCCTTATGCATTTATGGGACGATTTTTCCCACGTGATCAGTGAAATTAGGCCTAAAGGCTCTACATAGCCAAAAGAAAATTCAGGAAAATCAAGAGGTGACAACAACAATCAAGGAAGGGTTGCATCACAGACTGGAAAATATGGTTTCTATTTTTTTATTATTATATCTATTGTTCTATGACAATTGACTTTGGGGATCTTTGGACAACATGTTTATTTTGGATATATGAGTATTATCTTGAAATAATTTCGAATTTTATGATTTTTAATTGCCAAAAGTGAATATGTTGATGGGAGGCACAAGGAGGTGTCTTTTGCTTAGCTAATGGTTATGTTATGATTGTTATGATTGTTATGAACCAAAGGGAGTTACAAGGGGTCCCACCTACTAGTTATTATTTAATTATGACCCTTAATTATAATTATTACTTTTCCCCCTAACTAAAG
>ML842677.1:5981-31715 GCA_009831015.1 Picea engelmannii
GCTTCTTGGGGAACTTTCATCTTTAGACTTGTGGTTGGTGATCTATTCAGGAGATAAACTGAGCATGCTACTGCTTCAGCCCAAAAAGTATTTGACAAGTGTTTCTCTTTAAGAAGTGTTCTTGCCATATTCATTATTGTTTGGTTTTTCCTTTCAGCCACTCCATTCTGTTGTGGAGTATATCTGGTTGTTGTTTGCATGATGATGCCTTGAGATTTGCAGAAATTTGCAAATTCTCTGGAGTTGTATTCTCCTCCTCCATCTGACCTGAATGCTTTGATATATTTACCACTCTGTTTTCCAGCCTCGGCCTTGAATTCTTTGAACTTTGTAAATGTTTCAGACTTGTGTCTGAGAAAATAGATCCATATTTTTCTGCTGAAATCATCAATAAATGTTAGAAAGTAAAAACTACCACCTATTGACTCTATTTGCATTGGTCCACATAGGTTAGTGTGAACAAGTTCAAGATGTTGTTTGGCTTGATTTGATGACTGTGGAAAACTAGTTCTCTTATGTTTTCCAAGTATGCAAGACTCACATGGGGGAATTTGCTCTTTAAAGATAGGTAGACCTTTGACCATGGAGTTCTTCTGAAGAAGACTTAGACTCTGAAATGGTAGATGTCCAAATCTTGTATGCCAAACCATAGTCTCATTCAGGGTTGATGCACTCTGTGCATATGGTTGACTCAGATTTGCAGTTCTGAGGGTAAGGGGAAACATCCTATTTGGGGTCATATGGATTTCAGAAATCAATTTTCTGCTTGGGAGTTTGTCATATATTTTACAAGATGTTCCTTCAAAAAGTACCTTATATCCATGTTCAATGAGCTGTCCTACACTTAGCAAATTATGTTTCAAATCTGGTACATGATAGACATTGTTTATGTCTTTCTTTACATTATGTTTAGTAAGAATAGGAACAGTTCCTTTTCCTTGAACTTTGACTAAATAATCGTTTCCAAGAGTAATATTAGATGAGATTGAAGAATCAATGGATGAAAGTAATTCTTTGTTACCTGTCATGTGATTGTTGCATCCACTGTCCAGCAACCAGAGATCTTTAGGTTGTTCTTCAGTCTTGTGGCATGAGAGAAACATACCTCTTGAGGGGTCTCCCGTATGATTTGACACATGTGCTCTGCCTAAGAGTTGATCTGCTTGCTTCTTCCTGCATTCAGATTCATAGTGCCCATACTTTTTGCAGTAATAACATTGGATGCTTGATTTTTCATTTAAACTTCTCCCTCTGCCTCTTTGAGGCTGGAAATTCTGATGTTGATTTTGTTGTTGTTGTCTCTGGCCTTGGAAATTTTGATTCGGATACTGTTGTTTGTTACCTCCACTAGAGTGAGGGTTACTCTAATTGCTCCCTCTTCCTTGGTGACCTCTGCTTCTTCCTCTGCCTCTCCCTCTACTGAAGGAGAATTGAGTTTTGAAAGCATTGGAGATTGACTCATCTGTCAGATGCAGTCTGGTCTCATGTGTCACCAGAGAACCAATTAATTCATCTGTTGAAAATCTTGACAGATCCTTCGATTCAAGGATGGCTGTTACAACCATTTCAAATTTCTTGGGTAGACTTCGAAGAGTTTTCTCAACAATTCATTGATCAGTGATGGTTTCACCAATCAGTCTGATCTGGTTCACGATTCCCATGACTCTGGTCATGAACTGATCCACAGTTTCGGACTCTGTCATCCTTAGAGTCTCGAATTACGTCCACAAGGTCTGCAGTTTAACTGTTTTGACCCTGTCATTTCCTTGATAGGAAGATTTAAGAATGTCCCAGGCCTATTTTGAAGTACCAGCACCTGTGATTTTCGAAAAAATCGAGTCATCCACAGAATTCTGAATCCAGAATTTCACTTTATTTTCTTTGGTCCTCAGAGTTGCCTGAGCAATTCTCTACGCATTTTTCATGGCAGCGAGGGCGGATGGATCTGGTTCCACATATCCAAGATCCACTGGTTCCCAACATTCTTGTGCTTGCAAGAATGATCTCATTCGTAGAGACCAAAACTCATAGTTCTTCCCCAGTAGAATCGGACCCTGAGTTGGTCCTAAGTTGCTAGACGACATATTCTTTTTTGAAAAAAAATCAGAAAAAAATAGAGGGAAAATTTCGTATTTACCTCCGATCGCCAATTTACTGATTTGTCGATGGCCGAAAGGATCTTATAGGGCTTGAATTGGCTTTTGTCACGGTGCAATGTGACCATGCGCCTTACTGTTAAAGCGCTACGGTCTTTTCCAGCTCTTTGACTTTCAAATCGTCGAAATGCGAAAAATTGACTTTGGAAATTTCAACGGTCCAGATCTTCTTGTGATCTGACGGCCCAGATCTTATCGGGATATCGCGAATCGGGATTTCGCGAGTTCTGATGACGAGTTCTTTTGACTCCTCGATTCCCCGATCTCCGATTTACCGATGGCGCGTTCCTTTCGGGACTTTTCCCGATTGCTTTGATCTGCTCCACGCGTCCTCCTATGATGGACGGTCCTGATCCCTTCTTGCGATATCGAGACTTCAAATGCACCAGACGTCTTGTCGTTAGGATCCGTGATTTTCCCAATCTCGTAATGCTGATGGACTTGATTCCTGCCACGCGTCCCAACAGATGGACAGCTTAAATCTACGTCGGGGATTTCACTGTGGAGATTCCCGATCCCGCGATTTGATGAGATGACATCAGCTGGGCCCTACAACGGAGCTTTCCTCCTGTCGGGATTTTGGACTTCGGAGTTATGAAGTGCTCGTGTTTCTTGTCCTCAAGATTCGCGAAACGCCGAATCCCGATGTGCCGATGGGATTTTTCCTTTTCGGGACTTTTCCCGAGTCCTCGGATTTATGCCACGCGTCCTTGAAAGATGGACGGTCCTGATTCAACCTCGGGATATCGCGACTTGCAATGCTCCATTGACTCAATTTCTCTGTCAACTTGAAACCCTGAATGCCGAAACGCCGACGGTTTACTCGATGTCCGCCACGTGTCCGGTCAAATGGACGGCTGAGACTTTATCGCTATTTCGCGTATCGCGATTTCGCGAGTTTCAAAGTCCTGTTGTGATGGTCTTTTAAAACCGCAAACTTCGAAATGCCGATTTCATGACTCTCGGATCTGCTGCCACCTGTCCTCTGAGATGGACTGCTCACAAGTCCTCTCAAGATTTCGTGATATCGCGTATCAGAGTTTTGGAGTGCAATCGCCTTTGCGCGTCCAACTCCCGATTACCGATTTTGCGATGGAATAGGATCTCGCCACGTGTCTCTTGATGGACGGTCCAGATGATGTCGGGACTTCTCAAGTCAAAAATTCTCCTGTGTGCTCTAGAGGATTAAACCTCGTGCACTTTCTCGTTGATCCAACGGCTGTCGGTCCTTTGCGCAAGATCTGACGGTTGAAACTCTTTCGCCTTTTCTGCGCTCTCCTTGTCCCTTCTGGACTGGTTTCCCACTCTGGATCCGTTTGCAGGATGACTCTTATGGCCACAATGGTTTTTCTTTGCACCTGAGATGCGTTCTTTACTCCTGTGGAAGAAAGATTCGTGAATCTTTCAAAGATTTGAAAGAATTTCACGAGTTCTTCGTTTTCTGCTACAATCTTTGACAGATTTGAGCGAATTTCAAAAAACTTTAAACGATGTTGCCTTCTACAGGAATCTTTAACGAATTTGAACAAATTCTTTGAGTTCTTTAAATTTTCTTCCGTCCTCCAGCTCTTTTTTGTCAATCTTTGACGATTCTCGAAAATTACAAGAATCTTTTAAAGTTTCTTCTTCTGCACTCTCTTCTTCCTCGTTCTTTCGAGCATTGTACGCTCTGCCTCCTCGTGTGAGCTTCTTGCGAAGATCTTTAGAGAGTATGGCGGACAGCTCTCCAGACCTTGTGAAAATTCTATGTCGCGTTCTCTCAAGATCCGTATAAGATCTGCGCTGTGAAGATCGTGTTGCTCTCCGGACTGTGTTAAGAGGCTTACTGCTGAAGCTCTGATACCATGATAAATTGTGAAGCAAAGAGAAATGCAGAGAGAAAAGAATAGAACAGTATATTGAAAATGTATGAAGAAGAGATTATTATAAGATCTGAGAAGATGATACAATTCAATGGGAGATGGTTGAGCTAAATATGCTCAAGCAAGACAAAAATAGAAAGTACAACTGTCCAGTACAGCTGGCAGTGTACAGTCAGACTGTTGAGGTTACATTATATTTAACAAAATTTGTATCAGTGGCTCTATTAAATTTGTATCAATGGCTCTGCTAAATGATAGAGACGCTGGAAAAAATATTGTGTTTCCATATATCAAGGATATCATGTTTTCTTAATGAGACCTAAAAATATCAAGTATATTATTTTGATCCTGATTAAAGTTTTAGGACTAAGTCAACAAATGCATGAAACTGAATGAAACTGAATGGATTCAGGATTTTGAAAAAACTTATGGAGTACTTGGATTATATAAATTTAACTATTCAAATCTACAAATCCAATAATTTTGTATTCGATTTGAAGAAAAATTAAATATATAATATCATCCTAAAAAAAAAAAAAAACTTAGAACATTTATACTAACATGTAATCAGCCACAAAGTAAAAGAGATCAATATTGACCAAGTCAATGAAAATGAAGTCAATGGAAGTGATTTACCAGCCCAAAGAGTAACTGAGTTGCAAAGACACAAACAAGTTGCAAGTTTTTTCTGGATAAGAAAATCATATCATAAAAGAATGAAAGTTCGCAACAAATGAACGTTGAAAAAAAATTGGAAGGTCATTGGTTGCAAATGAATTTTCAAGAGCAAACTCAAAGTAGATGGCTCTATGGAAATGCACAAGGCTCCATAAATTGCAAAAGGATAATCTTGCAAAAAAAATTTGGAAAGTCATTGGTTGTAAGTGAATCTTCAAGAGCAAAGATGGCTCTATGGAAATGCACAAGGCTCCATAAATTGCAAAAGGATAATCTTACATCAAGAGTGTTGGTCGTGGTGAAACATTTTCCTCTACTTCAAAGATGTTATCAATCATACAATTATTTGTATTTCTAACAGCTTGTGACATTGAGGTTGAGCACATGGATTGAAGTCAATATCTCAACAAGGATTAAGGCTAAGAAGGATAAGTTAGTACTATACCAACTTTTGAACTCATCATATGGTTTGAAGACCTTGCTAAGGTGCTTTCATATGCTTAAACAAGGATTTTAGTAGAGCTTTGCAAATGGTTGTATTACTTTTAAGTTGTGAAATGGACAAGTGGTAATTATTTTAATGTATATTGATGACATCATATTGATAGATGACAACATAAGAATCATTAGTTCATCAAAGTTTCAAGTTTTCGTCTCAATTTGAGATGAGATGAAATGCATTGGTCATCTAAATTAATTAAGATGAAGTGCATTGGTCATCTAAATTAATTATTGAAGATTGAAATTTGAGGGGATGAAATGAATTGAAAGTTAGATTCTCAAATTAGAAGAATTTGTTATGAGATTGTAAAGAAATTAAAAACGGTAGAGTGAAGATCAAGGACATGTGTAATTACTTTTATTTATGGAAGAAATATGTATCCTCATTGTTCTGCACTTAAGCAAAGAAGGGGGATATTGGTACCTAGTCAAAGCCTTTTTCACATGACCCTTTCATGTTTTTGGGCTTTTTTTAAATGAAGGGTGTTAACTATCAGTTGTAATAGTGGTTGGTACCCTTGCATGAATTTATAGGATTAGATCCCATGACCTTCTTGGTTATGATTACACTTTAGCGAAAAGGATCAAACCAACCAAGTCATATATTAGGGCTAATCAATGTGCTAGCTCAAGTGATTGAGTGCTTTGAGTGTCATGTAGGAGGTCTTGGGGTTAATCCCCTGGGTCGGTTGCCTCTATTGATCCAAATTGGATCATTATATTATTTTTCATCTATCATGATGCTTTATGGGTGAAATAATTGAAGGAATCAACTTGTAGAGCCATTTTAGCGGTTGGTCCCAATTTGAATATTTGGGTCCAAAAAATCGTCTGAAAATTTCTTGAACCATTTTGAAGCATCAAATGACATTTTTTATGGTCCAAACCTTGTTATGAACCAAGCAGTTATATTCTACACACCAAGTCATTTCCAATTGTGCAAGAATCGCCTCGATCGGAGTTCGTATGCAAATATTATACCTCCTACAAGTTGACCTATTGTATTGATCACCATGGTGTGAGTGGATGTCACATCATCCCCCATTACTTAAATGTATGGGGCTATCCACGTAGTGTATTTTCTAGAAAATTCTAGAAGGTCCAAACCTGATCACCAATTGAGGGTTGAGAAAGTCAATACCCTAACCTTGGACGACTATCAAGATATGTTAAATATAGGACCGCTAGGAGAAGAAGGGATTCCATTATTTTGCATTGTATCTTGTTCCATAGTTGAGCATAACAACTGAGAGTGGTATTTTTGTGAGCATAATAGAAGAGGAGAGATTCTATAGCATCCATATAGGCCACAGTGTCAAAGGCAACTCCACAAAGAGTATTTTTTTTGTACTTGCATTCGAAGAAAAGAGAGCAAAGAAGCCTCACCTTTTAGTTGGGTTTTATCCTGTATTGGGTTTCCCAGGTCATATCTTGTGTTTGTTTGTGGAAGGTGTGAGTATTTATTTTTTTCTCTTTTTTTCGTATTTCAACTATTTCAAATATTTAAGCATAAAAAACCAGTAATTAAAGAATTTGAGATCTAAAGGAAACTAACATTCACAATAAAGATTTCAGTAAATTTATTAGATCTGTTGTAACGAACTATCCAGTGGAATATCCATGGTATTTTACAGATCATATGTTGTGTACCTCACTTGATGTCTCTACTAGGTCATGCACCATAAATAACACCAACATGTTTACAATGGATATGTGAGGAAGTGCCCTGGCATTTTCCCACAAGGATTTCCTTGGGAAAAAATAAAAAAATAAACTTTCCTAGTCAATGAGACCAGATATTAATGATAAGTGGGAGGAAATGAAACAAGTTCCCTATCAAAGGGGTTCATAAACACCCAATTCAATAATTGGGTCATTGTAAAGGTCTTTAGGTATCTATGGGAAATGAGTAATTTAGACATGTTTTGATAGGTACACTTAATGACCAGGTATCTATGGGAAATGAATAATTTAGACATGTTTTGATAGATACACTTAATGACCAAGTTTGTTGGGATACATTAACTTTAATTTAATGCACAATGTTGAGAACAAAAATTTGACCATGAGTTATGCATTCAATTTGTGTGGTCATGTTCAGTTGGAGCAATTAGAGACTAATGATTTTGACTTAGTCAAGCACGAAAATTAATCACACAGTGACAATGTAGCAATGTAAGGAGGTAATTTGGCTTCAACACCTATGCAATGACATAAAATTATATTATTTTTATCATCATTGCCTTGCATTCATGTTGGGTTCATATGATGTAGGCTCTTCAAGCCCTGCAAACACAATATACTCATTTAGTGTGCCTCTTTAGGGCCCATTCTATGTCTTCCCATTTCTTTATAATTATGGTTGGATGGGATGGAGAGAATAAATAAATGGATGTACAAATCAATAGTTGTTGTGTGTGTCCTTGCAATAATCAAATTTTTATGTCTTCCCATTTATTTATAAGTATGGTTGGATGGGATGAAGAGATTAAATAAAAGGATGTACAAATCAATAGTTGTTGTGTGTGTCCTTGCAATAATCAAATTTTTATGTCTTCCCATTTATTTATAAGTATGGTTGGATGGAATGGAGAGATATTTTATGTCTTCCCATTTCTTTATAATTATGGTTGGATGGAGTGGAGAGATTAAACAGATGGATGTACAAATCAAAAGTTAATGTGTTATATAGAAGGGACCTCAGACTTCTTATTGGGGGCACAATAATTATGCTATTAACATTTAGATCTTGTATCTATTAAATAATAAGGATTTGGTTCCTTTCTCAAACTTTAACTTGGATGCGGAGTAGTTGAATGCTTATTGTTTCTCATGGATTTAGTTCTTCATTGCTTACTTAAGAGTATTTATTCTTTTAGGGGATTCTTAATGGGACAGTAATTGCTATTAATTTCCTTCTTATATTCTTAAATATTCATATATTAAGGTAAAACATGATTGAACTATGGTTAGAGTCTATTGGTTACAAGGCGTGATCACCTTATATTGATGGTGACCTTCTAGAACTTGATTGGGGAAATTACCCCTTCTGAGGGTTAGAATAAACTTTATCTATCTCAAGGTTGTACCTATGCTCTCGTGACTTCTATTATTCTCATGCATTTTTCTTACTCAACCTTGTGCTTGATTTTTCAAATTATTGTTAAACGTTTAAGGTTATTCTATTTGGATCATGATGAATCGATTGATGATTACAGTTAAAATTTTGGCTTATGATTGGATTAGTGGTATCTAGACACCTCCTTGCTCCTCGCAAGAGTGATGCAGGAGCATCATTCCACCTCATCACGCACCAATTGGATTTCATGCATGGTGCGCATTCAAGGAAGGGAGAGACACCACCCTCTCATTTTGCCTCAAGAATACCAAGCGTGATCCAGGCATTTAATGAGGACAAGCTGGAAGAGTCAAATTGTTCCTTCGCACAAGATGGAGATAAGGTCGCCATTAAGTGGTTGGCGGTAGAAGGGCTCTGCATCCTATTTGGAGCAGATTTTTATCATTGTAATTTGCCCTTTTGATAGGCATTTTGAATGGTGATTTGACACCACTAGTTTAGCTTGCGAGGGAAGCTCGTTGTACCCCTCTTGCATAAATTGCTATATTGTTGCAAAGTATAGGTTAGACGATAGAGGTTGTGGAATCCAAATGAAAAATCATTGTAAACCAAGTTAGGGAGTTGATGAGAGTCGAGACTCAGTTGCAGTTCGGACTCCACTATTGTAATTTGACATTCAACCATTAATAGAAAATGACAGTTTTCCTGTTTCCAATTTTTGTGTAATGGATGTTGTATTACGAATGTCTTTTACCTGCAATTGAATTGTAGATAAAGGTTAGAAATCATTTGCAGGGATAGAGATATAGTTTTCTATCAGAGGGTGTGTTGAGTTAAGTCTGGTTCTCTAGGCTAAGTGCAAGGAGTGTGTGACAGAGAGAGGAAGCTCTATGAGCCGACGCAAGGAGTGCATGTCTGACCTCAATGGAGTAAGAAGAGAAGCTGCCAGGAGGGCACACCAGATTAATTCACAAACTCGGGGAGAAATTTCAAGGTGGTTAAATACCTTGGAAAGAAATATTGTGTAGGAGGAATCACAGCTCAGAGTTACTGGACACTCTGAAACACTCTGTCAGGAGGGAATATAACAAGTACAAGAGCGTAAAAAAGCAACATTGGTGGGAGTGTTGTTATCCTTAAGAAAGCGTACAAAAGAAAATCGAGAGTAGTAGAGTCGGGAGAAGAGAGGACTCACAAAGTCTGAAATTTCAAAATTGATCATAGTCATTGATTGCGAGAGGAGCGTGGACCTTAGATCTCGTCTCGAAGGATTCATCGATTCAGAGATCAGGGAGAAGGAGTAAGCAGCTCGCAATTGTCCTGAAGCATGGGACCGCGAAGGGATCTGGCCCACAGTCAAAGCCCATGGTCACATCAAGGAGGGGGCCTAGCATAGAGGGCTAGCATTGTTGGTGTTAAGAGTTGAAAAGTGTTGGCGAGAGGGTCCGCAAGTGCTACATAACCTGCCCCGAGAAAGAAAAAAAGGGCATGTGTCAAACTAAAACGGTTCCATCAGGATCCCGATGAACCATTTGGTTCAATGACTTAAACAATCCTAGACCGAGAGGTCGAGTAGCCCTTTGGAGGGAAGGGGGTCCGCGTCAAAGTGGTATCATATCTAATGAAGAATTGATTTATGTAAGCAAGGGAGACAGGGTGTGATGATATGTTGGAACTGTTGCAAGGCATGCAACAAGTGATAAACAGTCAAGTGAGTTGTGGATGAAGAAATATGGCTATTTAAGGTCACAAGCATGGTCGGGGAGAATTCCATTCGCATAGGAGGAGAGTGAAGATGGACAAGGATCTCAGTGAAATCCGAGCACAGATGGAGAAGCTAGCATTCAAGATGCGGTAGGAAGTAAAAGTGTGTTGGAGGTATGAGTGGCCTTTGAAGAGGACAGCTAAGTGGCTTGTTCAGAATTTGTTGTCCAGAGGGCAGCAACAGATGTTAAAAAGGTGGTTGAGGCAGACTGAAGCCCTCGGTCATAAGGGAAAGAGATCTGGAAAGGGTCTAATAGACTTCCAAGTGGGCAGAGGAGACATACCAGATTGTCAGGTGGTCAAGGGATAAGAGATCAGTTGAGCTGAGAGTTCATGTCAGAGGGTGTTTACAAGTGAAGAGGAGGCAGAAGGAATACCTCACCCAGGTGAAGATTCACATGGAACAATGAGTCGTGTGAATGAAGACGATGAGAAATTAAAAACTTATGTTGGCAAGGAGGAGGATCAGAGGACCATCCTAATCATTGGAGGAGTTGAGATATACCTACCAAGTGGTCGAGGAGAGGCTAGCACAAGTGTTGCAGATGTGACAGCAGGACAACAAGCTAAGACTGTTGTGAAGGAGGAGGAACAAATATTGAAATCTGTCCCGACAGAAGAACGCCCAGTTGGGTTACTCACTCAGTGAGAATTGGAGATAAAGGTACTAGAGGATTGGTTGGACAATCCAGAGCCAGAATTTGGCTGCCAAAGGATAGCCATGCCAGAGGAGACACACTAGCATGAGTTGCAGCTGAGGAAAGTAGGAAAGGAACCAACCGAAGGACGGATAGGAGTCGATCTGTCGAAAGGATAAGCTGGGAAGCAGCTCAGTGATGAGGAGACTACAGAAGTGGAGGTTGTAGCAGAGTGGCAAGTTAAATCCATAATATATGGAGAAGATAAAATGGGAGATCGATGTGATTTACCCAGAGACAAGGAAGAAGTGCAGCAAGCTAGTCTGCAACATACGATCGAGCCAATGGAGTAGTTGGACGAAGTGATTGAGGAGATAAGGGAGATGATGTCAGGATCGACAACAAAAGAAGCGGCCAACATGAGGAAGTTGGACGAAAGGAAACCTGCACAAGTAGCGGGGATGGTGCAGCAGAAGCAGTGAAGCAGAGGAGCCGAGAGAGAGCTCCAAGAGAAAGTTTGGGATCCATGAGGATTTCAACCACGTTGGAAAGATCATGAGCAAGAGCTCATGATTTTTGTAGTTGTGGAGTATGATGCAGGAGCATCGCTCCACCTCAGCATGCACTAGTTGGATTTCACGCATGGTGCGCATTCAAGTAAGGGAGAGGCACCTCCCTCTCATTTTTCCTCGAGAATCCAAAGCGCGATCCAGACATTTAATGAGGACAAGTTGTATATAAGTTCAACATTAAGTGATTAACGGCAAAAGGGATCTGCATCCGATTTGGAGCAGATTTCCATCATTTTAATTTTCCCTTTCGATAGGCATTTTGAAGGGTGATTTGACACCACTATTTTAGCTTGCGAGGGAAGCTCGTTGAGTCCCTCTTGTATAAATTGTTATACTGTTGAAAAGTAGAGGTTAGACGATAGAGGTTGTGGAAGCCATATGAAAAATCATTGTAAACCAATTTAGGGAGTTGATGAGAGCTGAGACTCAGTTGCAGTCCAGACTCCACTATTGTAATTCGACATTCCACCATTAATATAAAATGACAGTTTTCCTATTTCCAATTTATGTGTAATGGGTGTTGTGTTACGAATTTATTTTACATGCAATTGAATTGTAGATGAAGGTTATAAATCATCTGCAGGGATAGAGATACAGTTTTCTATCCAAGGGTGTGTTGAGTTAAGTCTGGTTCTCTAGGCTAAGTGCAAGGAGTGCGCGACAGAGAGAGGAAGCTCTGTGAGCCGACGCAAGGAGTGTGTGTCTGAACATAGTGGAGTCATAAGAGAAGCTGCTAGGAGGACACACCAGATTAATTCACAAACTCGGGGAGAAATTTCAAGGTGGTTAAATACTTTGGAAAGAAAGATTGTGTAGGAGGAAGCACAGCTCAGAGTTACTGGACACTCTGAAACACTCTGCTAGGAGGGAATAGATCAAGTATGAAAGCATACCAAAGAAACATTGTTGGGAGTGTTTTTATCCTTAAGAGAGTCCCAGAATTGTTGAACATTTTGAGGACGGAAGGCTTTGCAAGAGCGCATCGCCAAAGGAAAGGAGATGCCTTAAACCTTTCCATAAGGCCAAGGGAGAAGCCGTCGAGAAGCTTAGCCAAGCGCAAGGAGTGCGCCAAGAAGATTGTAAGTTCACCTTACAAAGATCAGGAGGAAGAGTGAGAATTTGCCAAGAGGGAAAGAAGGAGTCCACTTAAGGATGCAAGGAACCGGGAACCTTGGAGTTTTTCAAGCCGAGCAAAGTCATAGAAGAGTCTGTGAAAAACTCTGCAAGGAGTGAAAAAATTGTTTGAGAACAGCCTAAGTATCGAAAGAAGAATTTGCGCTAAGTGTGCAAGAGGTTCAAGGACTTGTCGAAGTCCCAAAGATAGAGAAATCACCCATCGTCGAGGAGGAGACAGGTGGCAGAAGATCGAGAGGTTCGGAAGCGAGAAATTTGGAAGGTTTTTCGAGAAGAAAACAAAGACCTTCGCGAAGTCACGAAGAGTGATTTCAATCCAGACCGTTAGATCTGGAAAGATACATGGCAGACATCCATGCATTTTGGAGGAGGAACCCTTCGTAGAAAAGTCAAGAGGAGAATACCCGAAGAGCTAGGAAGTTGAAGCAATCCTAGTGTCCATCAAGATAGGATGTGTGGCGAGAGATTAGTACTTTATTGAATCGAAAATCGGGATAAGAGAGGACTCGCGAAGTCTGAACTCGCAAAATTGATCACAGACGTTGATCGGGAGAGGAGCGTGGACCGTAGATATGGTCCCGAAGGATTCTCTGATTCGGAGATCGGGGAGAAGGAGTAAGAAACTCACGATTGTCCCGAAGTATGGGATCGCGAAGGGAGCTGGCCCACGGTCAAATATTGTGGTCACATCAAGGAGGGGGCCTAGCATATATGGCTAGTGTTGTTGGTGTTAAGATTTAAAAAGTGTTGATGAGAGGGTCTGCGGGTGCTACATAAGTTGCACCGAGAAAGAAAAAAAGGGCATGTGTCAAACTAAAATGGTTCCATCAGGAGCCCGAAAAACCATTCGGTTTGGTGAATTGAACGATCCTGGAGGTTGATCAGCCCTTTGGAGGGAATGGGATCCGTGTCAAAGAGTCGTCAATCTTGAGACCTTAAATGGCCAAAATCAATCGGATGAATCATGGACTTGAGCGTTGCTTATGTGTCTTGGAGGTCCTAACCATGCAGGATAGTTTGGGCAGTTAGTTTCCTTATGATGTATGTTGATTGATTGATAATGATGTTTCTTTCAGTTCAACTTGATGAATTTTCTTATGTAGTGATTAATATATGATGTGTCACTATTAATTTTTTTAATTCATTGATTTGTGTCGTCATTAATTAGGATGATGTGTCGGTGGTGTTGCTATTCATTATGTGATGACGTTTAATTTCTTAATGCATTTTAAAAAAAAAATTCATCGGTTGTACATCGCAATTATTTATCGTAATGGAGGGGTCGTTACATATGGTATCAGAGTGGGTTCAACCCTATGAATTGGACCGTTATGCCTTCCCCTATGTTAAAATTATGACTTAGACATTATCGCTAATTAAAATTGATTTGTTTTATGCAGGTAATCATGGTTAGAGGACACTGTGGAAGTAGATGATGTGGGGCTAGGGGAAGAGGTGTGACGCCTCCAATAGCATCCACTCCAGAGGGGTATAAACCCCAAGGAGAAGAAACCATACCTTAAGAATTTGTTCTTCTCAAAGGGAATGAATTCATACATTGTCAATTACGTGCCATGATGTCTAGTATGTCAGCTAGTGAAGGTTGAACATAAACATCTAGCAAGATTATTACAGCCTCACATTATTCCAGAATCGAAATTGGAGGTCATTTCGATGACTTCATTGTTGGGTTGCCACTGATGGCAAGGAGACACGATTCGATTTGTGTGGTAGTTGACACTCTGACGAAAAGTGCACACTTTATTCCTTTACGTATGATGTATCAGGCACCTGACATAGCTAGAGTTTTTGTCAGTGAGATTGTGAGATTACATGGCGTACCAAAAAGGATCATATCTGATAGAGGTTTGGTGTTTACAGGACGATTTTGGACCAGTTTCCAAGAGGCTTTAGGGACACAACTGTACCTTAGTACAACATACCACCCTGAGACAGATGGGAAGACAAAAAGAACGAACCAAATTTTGGAAGATATGTTGTGTATGTATGTAATGGACCAACAAAAACATTGGGAAGAGTTAGTTCAACTAGTAGAGTTTTCATACAACAACAGCTATCAAAGTACAATTAAGATGGAATCATTTGAGTTTCTATATGGGCGACCATGTCGGACACCATTAAGTTGGGATCAACTTGAGGATAGTATCCTAGTGGGACCAAAAGTGATCCAAGAAATGGAAGAACAAATGCAAACGATAAGATAAAGGATTAAAGAAGTGCAAGATCGAAAGAAGAGTTACATTGATTCGCATCGTGTTGACCGCAATTGTGAAGTTGATGACCGAGTTTTATTGTGGGTGAAACCACACAAGAGTTCGATCAAGTTTGGAAAGGGTGTTAAACTCTCTCCTACATTTGTGAGACCTTTTGAAGTTGTGGAAAAGAAAGGACACGTGGCCTATTGACTAGCCTTATCTGATTCTTTAAGGCATATGCATGATGCTTTTCATGTATCTGTTTTGAGACATTATGTTAGTGATCCTACACATGTGATTGACATGATTTCTTTGTAGATGTCGGACGATGGTGCACTCATGGCGGAGCTAATCTGCATTCTGGACCATCTCATTTGACAGCTACGACGTTGAATAGTCGATCAGGTCAAGGTCTAATGGGACAATTATAGTCCACACTCGGCTACTTGGGAGGACGCATATGATATGCGCCGACAGTTTCCTTACTTGTTTGATAGATTAGACATATAGATCATGTCAGATACTTTTATTACTGCATTTTATATATTGTACAAGTTCAAGACGAAGTTTAAAACAAGAGGGGGTGTATGTAACATCCTTCTCTCGCGAGCACATTTTATCGACTTATTCTTTGAGGACACTTGCATGGAAGTGATTCGATTATAGTACATGGTTATTTGTTTTGATTATGGATATTATGATTATGTTGATGGTTGTGATTTATTGTCATTTGATATCTATGTATTGACAGTTGTTATTGACGAGTTTACATGAGTGTGCAGGAAACATGCTTGATTATGGATTTTGTTGGCATAAATGGACCTCCTTGGATTCTGTATTGAGTCAAGAGGTGGATTGTGTTTTGTTTTAGTATTTCATTTTATGCATATGTGTCAGATGATTGCTTTAGTATGATTATGTATATGGATCAATGACAGTGTTTTTTTAATGAATGCAGGTTGACGAATGCTTGCTAATCTGACTCACATAAGGAGTAAAGGGGCCATGCATAGAAACGAGATATTAAGGGAGCGGTGTGGCCACGTCCCTATCACAGCCTACTAGCACTCTCATCGTGGCTTGAATTGTAGGTTAACGATTATCTAGTTTGAGAGGTCCATGATGTCATGAGGGCAAACCGATACAATCACTCACGAAGATTCTAAAGGGCGTGCAATAAGGCGAAGTCTTTATTCCTTAGAAGCCCTTAGTCTCTCACAAGGTCGCCCGAATGAAGTGATGACTCCAAGGGATGGAAAACTACCAAAACCAGTCAAAGGAAAGTGGTCCCCTTGAAGAACAGAGTGCGACTTGAAGGGCATGTCGCGTAAATAAATCTTGAGTCAATGAATCTAGGTGGCCTGGAAAACCTTGAGAGAATAATTAAACCTTGAAAATTCTTTAGGCCTTGCCGGATTTAATTAATTAATTAAATAATTAATTTATTAATTGTAAATCTCAATTGAAAGTCTAAGCCTATTCAAAAAAATGAAGCCTAGGTCTAAGTTCCTAAACTAAATTAAAAAGGAATGAGGTAAATCAATTTAAAAATTAAGTAAAATAAATTTAAACTTAAAGATTTTATTTAATACACATGTGTGCAAGAAAATACCAATTGGAATTTAAGATAAGAAAGGAATAAAGCTCAGAGAATATGTGTATGCATAGAATGGTATCTAGAGTCTAGCTACCACTAGTCTAACTAGAAGAAGATTGGTAAAGTTATGTTTCCGAATTATTTTCGAACTAGTTTTACTTGTGAGAGTTGGGATACCAAGTTGAGAGAGAGTGGTGGCACTACCTTGCCAGACAAGCTTAGAGTTAGAAAGATTTATGGTGGTGTGTGTGTGGCCCCTTTGTGGCTCGGGGGCTAAGGGGGAAGAAGAATACCCCTAGCACTGGCTCGGAGGTACCGATGAGGTCTAGTTGACTAGCAAGGCTAGAGAGCAAGTCGCTAGAGGACATCTTCAAATTCCAATTTCGATTGTTTATATTTGAATTTTATTTAAGAATAAATCTTGTTAAGTAGAGATGTAATTTCACTATAGAACTATGTTGAGTTGTGGGAATTTAGAAAAATCCTTGTTAACTCAAATTTTAAATGGATTTGTTGTGATTATGTTAAGATTTGCAAGAGTTTGTGAACGAAGAATGAATAAATTGATTTGTTTTTGGGATTTTGCGATGTGGAAATCCAAATTTGATCGTTTCTCTTACAATTCACAGTCCTAATCTTATGATTTAGTTCGGTGTATGGTTGATTCTTAAATCTGCTGTGATTTTTTTTAATTTTCTTGAAAATGTTAACAAATTGTCTTGAAGGTTCCTCTTGAACCATTGAACCCTTTATTTATGTATTGCGAATTTTGATTTCTAGATGAGTGTTGTTCGTCGATCGGGGATTTAGACAGATCCTCTTCTCTTGATACTTAGAAGTGTCGAATGTCGAGTACGAGCTGGAAAGTTCCGATGAGCAGTCTGAGATCAGTCTACATTGTTACCATCGTCTAAAATTGTATCGAATTGTTTGGGTTTATGCTAGCCAAGTCCCCGTTTTTGTCCATGATCTTCGATGGAAACTTCCTGTATGCATTCATTGTGGTAGCGAGAATTTATGGAAGAAATTTTGGTGGGTTCTATATTAGAGAAATCCCAGGGTTAGATTAAACACCCTCGGTCATTCCTTTGGAGTGGAGGTTTTCAGAGAAAAAAAAAATTGTACTATAAAAACAAAGTGTGCACAGTGTTGCAACGAATTGTTCCCTAAACCTAATATCAAGTATACCTTACTTCGACGAATGGCGTTTTCCGAATTCTAAATTGATCGCTCCTATTAGTGCCTAATTTTCCATATCAGGTTTTAGAGCCGGTAGATCGTTGTTTTCACTGGTTGTTAGTCCAGAGATGGTGACGACCTGGCGTCTTAGCTGCGTCCCTCCCTTTTCTTTTACGGTTACAATTTAAACCCTTCGAGAAGGACCTCTTTTAAGAGGGAAGCTTCGCCACAGATTTTCGTAGACTGCATTGCACCAGTGAGACTCTAAGTCTCTTCCACCTTGCATGCAGATATTCTCCTTAACCCTGGTCGTGTGCTAAGTGTTTACTTGTAGCGTGCTATTTTGTTTTCGTTGTTTTTATTCTTGAATCGCGCTTTTATAAAACGCAAATCAAACCTAGTTTACTATTGCAGATAAGGATTTGGGTCCTTTCTCAAACTTTAAACTGGATGCGCAGTAGTTGAATGCTTATTGTTGCTCATGGATTTAGTTCTTCATTGCTTGCTTAAGAGTATTTAGTCTTTTAGGGGATTCTTAATGGGACGGTAATTGCTATTAATTTCATTCTTATATTCTTAAAGATTCCTATATTAAGGTAAAACATGATTGAACTATGGTTAGAGTCTATTGGTTACAAGGCGTAATCATTTGATATTGATGGTGACCTTATAGAACTTGATTGGGGAAATTACCCCTTCTGAGGGTTAGAATAAACTTTATTTGTCTCAAGGTTGTACCTATGCTCTTGTGACTTCTATTATTCTCATGCATTTTTCTTACTCAACCTTGCGCTTTATTGTTCGAATTATTGTTAAAAGTTTAAGGTTATTCTATTGGGATCACGATGAATCTATGGATGAATGAATGATGATTCTAGTTGAAATTTTGGCTTATGATTGGATTAATGGGATTTATACACCTCCTTGTTCCTCAGAACAATCGCCACTCCTGAGACCTTAAATGGTCAAAATCAATCAGATGAATCCTGGACTTGAGCATTGCTTATGTGTCTTGGAGGTCCTAACCATGCAGGATATGTTGGGCGGGTAGTTTCCTTATGATATATGTTGATTTATTGATAATGATGTTTCTTTCAAATGAACTTGATGAATTTTCTTCTGTAGTGATTAATATACGATGTGTCGCTATTAATTTTGTTGATGAATTGATTTGTGTCGCTATTAATTTTGTTGATGCATTGATTTGTGTCACTATTAATTTTGTTGATGCGTTGATTTGTGTCGTCATTAATTAGGATGATGTGTCGATGGTGTTGTTATTCATTATGTGATGACGTTTAATTTCCTAATGCATTTTTAAAAAAATATTCCCCTGTTGTACATTGCAATTCGTTGTCGTAACAGACGGGTCATTACAATGGAGCACTTTACAATATAAGGATGCACATGTGTCAAAATAGGTTTTATCCAACCCCCAAAGTGAAATTCTCTCCAAGTCATGATCTTGGACTCAATGCCCCTCCTACAAGATGGTGTGCTCTCCAACAATATGTTAGTCCAATGCTTCCTCTTCCACATTGGTCTACTAGCTAAGTGTCCTCATGCAAGGCACTCCTCCTCTAACCATGTGCCACATGTCTTGTCATGTTCACAATGCTACTCTCATTTATTCCAATGTGGTCACAAAACTCCAATGCTTCTCCTCGAGATATGTGTTTGGGTCCATCACCAATATCCATGAAGTATGCTTCTCAACCTAGCATCCTCTGAGTCAAGTGTCCAACCTCCAAGGTGTGTATCACATGGTCCCAAGTTCCAAGGGTTGGGTGACCTTTTCCAAGTGCCCAATGTTCCTCCTAAGTAGGCACATCCCCTAATCGAACAACCAACTCCCCCATGTGTGCACCCAATGGGTTAGTCAACATGTTGATCATGGTAACAACTTCGTAGGCAAGGGTGTCATGCCAGCTCTCTAACCAAGCTTAAGCATCCACCCAAATTGATCCATCCATATGTCCATGAAGCATCACCAAGGGGCTAGGAGACCCATTTCTCTCCTATCAAGGTGAAAACACATTTGGAGTAACTCCAAAAGATAACAAGCTATCAACTAGCCAACAAAATGGCATCTACATTGAATATGAGGGTTATTGAAAAGTTTGATGGCAAAGGGTTTAACCTATGAAAAGTTAATATAGAGTGAATCATGTTAGAGAGGAAGTTTTAGATCATTGTTCATTGCGTCAATCCAAAAGACATAAGTTAGGATGATTAGAAGTAGCATTCGAATTTATCTTTCATTCTTACCCATCAAACTTTTTTTTACCTTCTAAATCTTTGTATTCCACTTAAGAAAACATTTTGTCTAAACGTATGCCCTTCAATGTGAATTTTTTTCCAAAAATTTATCATTGAATAATGAGTCAACACTTGTATCAAACTATCCTACCAAATTAATTATACTTAATAATAATACCCTACTTTAGGCATTCCTAGCACAAAGTGGTAATAAGATAAATTTAAAACTTTTGTACCTACCAAGTAGTGAAATATTATATACGAATTTAGCTTATGGACTATGAGCAAATAGATTTTAGATGTTTATCATGTTTTGACACAAGCCATCTTGTCGATCAATGCCCACTACTTTGAAAGAATCCTACTCTTGGCAAAAGAAAGCCTAAAAAGCCTAGTTTGTGGAAAAGCACAGCATTATCTAATAGATCTCAGTGAAAGCTCTATGATTCCTTACTCTAAACAATGTAATCCAAAGATTAATGAAGTCTGAGATTCTCAAGAACTAGCCACTCCCTTCCAATAACATCCTTAAAAAAATGACTATGGTCATCAAAGAGAAGAAAAAAGAGCCTCTCAATAACCACTAGCTAATATGACCAATATGACCAAGTCTTGACCAATATGACCAAGTCTTGCCAAAAAAATTGATTTATGTTGTTTTTTTAAGAAATCAATTCATGATAATATACTCTACACATTTTGAAGATCTCCAAAATCCCACAAGGATACATGTGATAGGTTCTACCCGTATCCGATGAGGTATCAGTTAGAACTCTCTTATTTGGACTTTTATATGAATTGTTATCCAAATAATGTTACAATTCGTTTAATTTTTTTTTAAGAAGATCAAAGCCAAAAGTTGGTTTCAAGGAGGGATGAACATCCAAAATTTATTTCAAAGATATTGCTCCAGACGTTAGTTTCCAGTGACAAATATCATGTTTCAAAAATAGTTCAATATATCATTGTAACAGTGAAGATATGTTACAACTAAACTCATGTTCCAATGGGAGCTATCCACTAGCCAACCAAATGGCATCCACATTGAATATGAAAATTATTAAAAAGTTTGATAGCAAAGGATTTAACTTCTAGAAAATCAATATAGAGTGAATCATGTTAAGATGGAAATTTAAGTTTCAGATCATTGTTCAATGCGGAAAAGGATTAGAAGCAATATTGGAAAACCCTTGAAATTTTAAATCTTTGTAATCTTTGTAATCCTCGTAACGAAACATTCTACATAAACATTTTCTACAAAGTACATTTACTGTTTACAGTGGCTCTGTATCAATAACCATGTTAAATTTGTATCAGTGGCTCTGTTAAATTTGTATCAGTGGCTCTGCTAAATGATAGAGACGCTGTAAAAAATACCGTGTTTCCATATATCAAGGATATCATGTTTTCTTAATGAGACCTAAAAATATCTAGTATATTATGTTGATCCTGATGAAAGTTTTAGGACTAAGTCAACAAATGCATGAAACTGAATAGATTTGGTATTTTGAAAAAACTCATGGAGCATTTGGATTATACAAATTTAATTATTCAAATTTACAGATACAATAATTTTGTAATCAATTTCAAGGAAAATTAAATATATAATATCATCCAAAAAAAAACTTAGAATATTTATACTACCATGTAATCAGCAACAAAGTAAAAGAGATCAATATTGATCAAGTCAATGAAAATGAAGTCAATGGAAGTGATTTACCAGCCCAAAGAGTAACTGAGTTGCAGAGTTGCAAAAACACAAACAAGTTGCAAGTTTTTTCTGGATAAGGAAATCATATCATAAAAGAATGAAAGTTCGCAACAAATGAACGTTGCAAAAAAAAAATTGGAAAGTCATTGGTTGCAAATGAATCTTCAAGAGCAAACTCAAAGTAGATGGCTCTATGGAAATGCACAAGGCTCCATAAATTGCAAAAGGATAATCTTGCAAAAACAATTTGGAAAGTCATTGGTTGTAAGTGAATCTTCAAGAGCAAAGATGGCTCTATGGAAATGCACAAGGCTCCATAAATTGCAAAAGGATAATCTTACATCAAGAGTGTTGGTCGTGGGGAAACATTTTCCTCTACTTCAAAGATATTATCCATCATACAATTATTTGTATTTCTAACAGCTTGTAGATGGCTTTATGGAAATGCACAAGGCTCCTTAAATTGCAAAAAGATAATCTTACATCAAGAGTGTTGGCCGTGGTGAAACATTTTCCTCTACTTCAAAGATGTTATCCATCATACAATTATTTGTATTTCTAACGGCTTGTGACATTGAGGTTGAGCACATGGATGTGAAGTCAATATCTCAACAAGGATTAAGGCTAAGAAGGATAAGTTAGTACTATAGCAACTTTTGAACTCATCATATGGCTTGAAGTACTTGCTAAGGTGCTTTCATATGCTTAAACAAGGCTTTTAGGTGAGCTTTGCAAATGGTTGTATCTACTTTAAGTTGTGAAATGGATAAGTTAGTACTATAGCAACTTTTGAACTCATCATATGGCTTGGAGTACTTGCTAAGGTGCTTTCATATGCTTAAACAAGGCTATTAGGTGAGCTTTGCAAATGGTTGTATCTACTTTAAGTTCTGAAATGGATAAGTTAGTACTATACCAACTTTTGAACTCATCATATGGCTTGAAGTACTTTCTAAGGTGCTTTCATATGCTTAAACAAGGCTTTTAGATGAGCTTTGCAAATGGTTGTATCTACTTTAAGTTGTGAAATGGACACGTGGTAATTATTGTCATGTATATTGATGACATCATATTGATAGATGACAACATAAGAATGATTAGCTCATCAAAGCTTCAAGTTTTTGTCTCAATTTGAGATGTAGTGCATTGGTCATCTAAATTAATTATTGAAGATTGAAATGTGAGGGGATGAAATGAATTGAAAGTTAGATTTCCAAATTAGAAGAATTTGTTATGAGATTGTAAAGAAATTCAAAATGGTAGAGTGAAGATCAAGAACATGTGGAATTACTTTTATTTATGGAAGAAATATGTATCCTCATTGTTCTGTACTTAAGCAAAGAAGGGGGATATTGGTAGCTTGTCAAAGCCTTTTTCACATGACCCTCTCATGTTTTTGGGTTTTTTTTAAATGAAGGGTGTTAACTATCAGCTGTAATAGTGGTTGGTACCCTTGCATGAATCGATAGGATTAGATCCCATGACCTTCCTGGGTATAATTACACTTTAGCGGAAAGGATCAAACCAACCAAGTCATATATTAGGGCTAATCAGTGTGCTAGCTCAAGTGATTGAGTGCTTTGAGCGTCATGTAGGAGGTCTTGGGGTTAATCCCCTGGGTCAATTGTCTCTGTTGATCCAGATTGGATCATTATATTATTTTTTATCTATCATGATGTTTTATGGGTGAAATAATTGGAGGAATCAACTTGTAGAGTCGTTTTAGCGGTTGGTCCCAATTTGAAAATTTGGGTCCAAAAAATCGTCTGAAAATTTCTTGAGCCATTTTGAAGCATAAAATGACATTTTTTTATGGTCCAAACCTTGTTATGGACCAAGCAGTTATATTCTACACACCAAATCATTTCCAATTGTGCAAGAATCGCCTCGATCGGAGTTCGTATGCGAATATTATACCTCCTACAAGTTGACCTATCGTATTGATCACCATGGTGTGAGTGGATGTCACATCATCCCCCATTACTTAAATGTGTGGGGCTATCCACGTAGTGTATTTTCTAGAACATTCTAGAAGGTCCAAACCTGATCACTAATTGAGGGTTGAGGAAGTCAATACCCTAACCTTGGACGACTATCAAGATATGTTAAATATTGGGCCGCTAGGAGAAGAAGGGATTCCATTATTTTGCATTGTATCTTGTTCCAAAGTTGAGCATAACAACTAAGAGTGGTATTTTTGTGAGCATAACAGAAGAGGAGAGATTCTATAGCATCCATATAGGCCACAGTGTCAAAGGCAACTCCACAAAGTGTGTATCTTTTTTTGTACTTGCATTCGAAGAAAAGAGAGCAAAAAAGCCTCACCTTTTAGTTGGGTTTTATCCTGTATTGGGTTTCCCAGGTCATATCTTGTGTTTGTTTGTGGAAGGTGTGAGTATTTATTTTTTTTCTCTTTTTTTCGTATTTCAACTATTTCATATATTTAAGCATAAAAAACCAATAATTAAAGAATTTGAGATCTAAAGGAAACTAGCATTCACAATAAAGATTTTAGTAAATTTATTAGATCTGTTGTAACGAACTATCCAGTGGAATATCCATGGTAGTTTACAGATCATATGTTGTGTACCTCACTTGATGTCTCTAGCAGGTCATGCACCATAAATAACACCAACATGTTTACAATGGATATGTGAGGAAGTGCCCTGGCATTTTCCCACAAGGATTTCCTTGGGAAAAAAAAAAAAATTAAACTTTCCTAGTCAATGAGACCAGATATTAATGATAAGTGGGAGGAAATGAAAAAAGTTCCCTATCAAAGGGGTTCATAAACACCCAATTCAATAATTGGGTCATTGTAAAGATCTTTAGGTATCTATGGGAAATGAGCAATTTAGACATGTTTTGATAGATACACTTAATGACCAAGTTTGTTGGGATACATTAACTTTAATTTAATGCACAATGTTGAGAACAAAAATTTGACCATGAGTTATGCATTCAATTTGTGTGGTCATGTTCAGTTGGAGCAATTAGAGACAAATCATTTTGACTTAGTCAAGCATGAAAATTAATCACACGGTGACAATGTAGCAATGTAAGGAGGTAATTTGGCTTCAACACTTATGCAATGACATAAAATTATATTATTTTTATCATCATTGCCTTGCATTCATGTTGGGTTCATATGATGTAGGCTCTTCAAGCCCTGCAAACACAATATACTCATTTAGTGTGCCTCTTTAAGGCCCATTCTATGTCTTCCCATTTCTTTATAATTATGGTTGGATGAGATGGAAAGAATAAATAAATGGATGTACAAATCAATAGTTGTTGTGTGTGTCCTTGCAATAATCAAATTTTTATGTCTTCCCATTTATTTATAAGTATGGTTGGATGGGATGGAGAGATTAAATAAATGGATGTACAAATCAATAGTTGTTGTGTGTGTCCTTGCAATAATCAAATTTTTATGTCTTCCCATTTATTTATAAGTATGGTTGGATGGAATGGAGAGATATTTAATGTCTTCCCATTTCTTTATAATTATGGTTGGATGGAGTGGAGAGATTAAACAGATGGATGTACAAATCAAAAGTTAATGTGTGTGTCCTTGCAATAATCAAATTTGAATAATTTTAAAGCATTGTGAGTAATGAAGATTGACATATGAGATACAAATCAAAAGTTAATGTGTGTGTCCTTGCAATAATCAAATTTGAATAATTTTAAAGCATTGTGAGTAATGAAGATTGACATGTGAGAGGCTAAAGAAACCATAAATATGATACATCATATCTAATAAATAGTGGTTACACATTTAAATTGTCGGTGTTCTACAAAGTTCATCTTTGTGCTTTACATATTTGCTGAGTTCATGGGATGTTGGATTGAGAACAACCTCCTTATTTAGTGTGCCTCAAAGGGGCTCATTCAAGTTGGGCCAATATCTTTATAATTGTGGTTGGATAGAATGGTGGAGTTGAATATCTAGAGTACATACTAAAATTTAAGAGAAAAAATGAAAATTGAATTATTTTAGGGAAATGAGAATGATAAAGATTGACATGAGGTAAAAAAATCATAAAATTGGAGCCTCGTTTGAAGTTCATCTTAATTAGAAGTTGCATAAAAGAAATTGCAAAGAAATGGTAGATGCCCATACTTGAAATATATGCAATGATATATCCAAATATTTGGTTGACATAAATGTGCAAAGCTTCCATCAACTTTCTATTTTCATAACACTCCACTATCATCTATTATTACTCATATTTCATCCTATAAGATTGAGAGAGATTTAGTTAAAATACCAAAGGTTTTAAATACATTAAACAATTAATATAATTAATTAAAGAAAAATAAACCATATATATATATGTATATTCAATTAACTTGTATATTAAATATAAAAGTGTATATATATA
>ML842678.1:8626-19605 GCA_009831015.1 Picea engelmannii
ATTTGCTGATTTAAAACCCTAGGTGACAAGCACACAAGTAGGTCCTTGTTTCATGTCCCCTAAAAGAGAAATATTCAGCCATTGAAGAAGGAAGGAAGAGCCTAGCCTTTGCTACACTCTTCTCACTTTTTCCCTTGTGCTAGTTGTGATTTTGAAAGTTAAGAAGGAGGAGACGTCCCAGGCCTAGGTTATCTATACCTAGGGCCGTCCTGCTTCTAGGGTTTGTTGATAGGGCCTTGCCATTGCAACACTCTCCCTCACCCTACTCTCTTGTCTTGACTTATCCTTTATGCTAGCCGTTTTGCTAAGTTTAACCTAAGGAAGGAGGAAAGAGCACGAGGCCTTGCTTAAGCAACACCGGAGTGAGCCTCTTTCCCCTAGGGTTTTGATTCTAGGGCCCTGCCATTGCAGCACCTTAGAACCCTTCCCTCTTGTCCTTAGCCTTTCACCCCTTCAACTTTGCGTCCTCTCTTTAATTGACTCCATTTACCCCTAGGCACTGATCTTAGATCCACAACGTTGAAGTGATAGTGCTCAAACAACTTCTTAAAACTCTTCAATTTGAAACCCTAACTAACTAGCTAACCCTAACTAGGCTGACGTCATACTTGGATATTCCATCTTGACGCAGCATATGTCTTTGATAAGTAATTAGATGATGGTTAAGAGCATTTTTTGAGTAAAGGGGTTGATTAAATACATTGTTGGCTACATCATCTCAATAGTTATTGACAAATTGATATTTTTCCATTGCTATATTGATAAAACGTTGATCTCATTGATATCTATTGTTTTAATTGCTTATATATTGACATCATATAGTTATATGAAGTACTAACCCTGTGAATTATAGCCTGCATACATATTGTTTTGCTATTGTCTTGTTCCGGGCAGGTGTTCTCATTTGGGCATACACTTCTTTATTGGTTGTTTAGCCGGGCTATCTGATCTTGGTGGTAAATTGTGAGGAGGAACTTTATCCTTAACCTTTATACTTTGGCCTCTTCAAAACCCCAGGTTACCGGGGACGTCTCCCCTGGGCTAACCTCCCTAAATAGAAAGAACCTCCCCATTGAGGTGACATTGGGTGGGGTAGGTTCCTGTTACGCCAGTTTGGCCTCTATTCTCTAGCCTTTTGACCTATCTACAAACTATGCGATAACAATCGCCACTTGAGAAGGAATCACACAAAGCTAACCAATCACAGGTTCAAAGAGTTTTAAGGCCTAAATTTTTTATTATTTAGTTATTAAAGAATCAAGTTAAGTCAATTTGACCAAGGATAAATGACTTATCCCCGACAACGGCGCCAAATATGTTGTCGTCCTTATACACACTTGCAAATGTGAGCTAAGTCTGACTCACTTAGTGTGTCCTTGGAGACACAATGCCTAGGTTCACAGCCCATGCTGTCACTTTGACCGGAACCTCTTCCGTTTAGGCTCACTCCTAGGGAAGCCAAGGGGGGTAGTCCCTAGTTTCTAGTTAGGTTTTAAAGTTAAGTTCTAGGAGTTGATTTTAGTTTGTTAAGGCTTGGGGGGATTCTAACCTAAGATGCTAAGGCAACAATGCAAGATGCAATGTTAGTATGTTAAGCAAGCCTTTTCCTAGGGCAACTAAGACTAGTGCCTAAGATTGGGCAAGGGGTCAATTAAAGTTAAAGGATGATTCGTTACAAATATGATTACAAGATATACAAAAGAATAATTGAATCAAATATTGAGTACAAGATTTACAAGTAAAGAATACTAAGATACAGTAAGCAAACTAACCACTTTAATTATTTGTGTGCAGGATACAAGAAGATCAAAGCATCATCACATTTATGAGATTATCATCAACACATCATTATCATCAATATATCTACAAAGAAGACTTAGAGATTTTAAGCACAAGTATTATGAAGATGACCCACTCTTAGTTATTAAACCCACGAAAGTATTTAGAGTTTTTAGTCCAAGGTTGGATTATTAAGGTTTCTTAAGATTATCAAGTTTTAGTTACCTTTATTAAGCTTTCACCAAAGCCTCCTCCTCCTATTGCCAAATGACTGCTGGATGCTCAAGATAGTATAGCAACGAGGCTAACCCTAGCTGTCACAGTCGGCCCAAAGCATTGAGTTTTTACGGAAAGGACACTCCTTCGTGCCACGAGACCATCCCCGGCCTATCACCGTCCGTTGCCCTCCTCAATACCCGTTATAGATGGTGGTCCAAGGTACCCTAAAGAGTCTATTAGGTTATTATATGGATTAGGCAGACTTTTAGGTATGTTTTAGAGTGTTTTAGAGATTTTATGACACTTTTAAGATGTGATTTAGTGACTTGGCCGAAACTCACTTCAGCTTGAAAGGTGTTGATTAAGCTTACAAATGAGAGGGCATTAACACATATATGCTATGTGAGAGCAAATCAATTAGTTGCACCAATAGATAGCTTGCAAAGTAAGGAAAGAAATTACAAGGGCAAGAACAACTTGCCAACCAAGAAATGAAGGACAATCACACTTATCTTATATTTAAGAGCATTTGGATGTGAGCATTAAGAGTGAGAAAGAAAAAGATTTAAGTGTTTGCCTACACTATCAACTTATCAAATGAGATTACTTCAAGCATGTGGCAAATGGCCTTAAAGATCATAGCATGAAAGAAAAACACCATTCACTTATTGAAACATTTAAACATTTAGGGTTATTGATCTAGATTCTAAACATGTAAAATAAAGAATTAAACCTTAAAGCTCTTAAGCATGCAAATAGATCTAGATAAGTTGATTATGCCCAATAGGCCTAAGCTAAGGATTAATCATGTATGAGATCTAAATCTATAATATTTTAGAACATTAAACACTTAGATCACAATCACATATTAAAATCCTAACCTTACCACTTGGGGTATTTCTCTCCCAATAGGTAGGCAATTAATTAGCTTGCTTAGTCTTTAGGAAATATTGAGAAAAAGAGAGAGGCAAGCAAGCAAGTGAATGAAGCAAGAAAGAAACAAGCAAACAAGAGGCAAGCCCTAATCCCCACGTCCTAGGGTTTGGGAGATGCCTTTCATTTACCAAACCCCACGTCTTAGCTCAAAGAGGCAAGAAAATGCAAAAATATGAAAATCTATGCTAAGCCCTAGCTACCCCAAGGCTCACATGTGGGAGGAGGTCGTACCACTCCTCCCACAACTATGAGCCACTAAAAGCAAGAAAGAAGTAGAAATGAACAAGAATGCTTAAAAAATGAAGAACGAGGTTGAGAAATAGCTACCAATTCCTTTGGGGGGTCTTTGAGTGTTGTGTGGATGCCTTTGGGTAGCTAAAACCCCTCTCAACCAGATCTGAACCTGCAAAAACCAGCAAGGTATCCTTGCTGGAAATGCTACACACAACCAAAAGAGTGAAGAAAGTTTTTGCCTTTTTAGGGCAAAAATTTTTCTTAAGAAAAATTTATAATATTTGATCAAAATTATCTACCTTGTTAAGTCAAACTAGCTGAAATATGTATGGAAATGAACAACAATATAGAAGAAGAGATATAGTGAGAAAGGAATGGAGTTTGTATGTGTCTCAAGGGAGCCTTTTTGCTTCAGGTGTTCCCAATGAAACGCTTGAAACTAAACCTGCAAAACTCAAGAGGTGATGTGCATACAAGAGATAATATGTTGCATATACTAACAAGATGACATTTCAATCCTATCTAGCGTAACAAGATATATAGATCTACAAGCATGTGCATTACTAGATCTACCCAAATAACATTTTACCTTAGGATCAAATGGATGCAATCACCAAAAAAATTTGAACAACTTTACCTCGTGTATGGCAAGAAAAAGCATGTGCATAACTCTTCCAATAATCCTCCAACGTTTTCTCTTTATTACTCAAGAAGAAGGATCTTGGAGAAAACTATCTCCAAAACCCTAAGAGCTAGAGAATGGAAAATGTGGAAAGAAAGAGAGAGAGAGAGTGAGAAATCAAGTAGCATAACATTAGCTCAAGATATGGTGAGTTGGGAGTGAGGAAAGGGATCTATTTATACTTGGAGAGGCAAACCTACCTCTCTTGGATCAATGTCAAGTGTCCACCAAGCAATAGAAGAGATCTCAAGGCTAGGGCGCACCATCTAGGGTTTGGATCCTAGATCTAGGGTTTAGAAAGTGTGGAAAATGTTGGGATCAAGCAAAAAGGGTTTGGGAAGCCTTAGGATTGATGCCAAGGAAGGTGAGAGGGCTCAAATAATTTTTTTTAAAATTATTTGGGAAATTTCTAGATGGAGGGGGGTGCACTTCTCCTAGGAGGGCGTAACTTTTGGGGATGAGGAGAGGATGGAGGGTGAGAGATGAGGGAGAGGGTGTTGGGATGAGGCGAGGGACGTGGGGATGAGGGTGAGCACACCAACCAATGGAAGGAGCCTCCCACCAATTAAAACCAATATGCCATGTCTCTCTCCTAAAGGAGGGCGTAACTTCCCCCTAGGGCGTCACCTTTTGAAGAGGGTAAGCGGGGGAGAGGGTAGAAAAGGTTAGAAAAAGGTTGGGTGGTTAGGTTAGGCTTAGGGAGTCTCTCTCTAACTTCTATCCATCATTAAACATCCTTTTAACTCATTATTACATTTTTACAATTTTGCCATGTTTGGACTTTAGCAATTAAAATTGTTGTTTTAGACTGACTGACACTCTAGGTGGACAAACCCATGGAAAAAGTTGTCCGACTGAGTTGAAACTTGGTCCATGGATGTGAGGGGTGCTATTCCATTTCTTTTGAGCACAAATACCCCTATCAAAAGTCCAAGGACCTAGTTTTTACAGTTTTTGCTCAAAAATAATTAATTAATTAAATAATTAAACCTCCAAACTTAGGGAAATTTAATTAAAAATTAATTAATTAAAAAAAACTAATCTAGACTCGATGGAATTCCGCGAGACTTTCTAAGATGTCTTGCATGGTCATTTACAATGATTCCCTACAATAGTTACCAAAAGATAAGCCCACTAGAACGTTGTTCACCACTTTGGAGGAATTATTGCAAGTGTGAGGGAAAAACTCAAGGGAAATCAATAAGATTGAAAAGCCCAATTGATAACCTGAGGATAAAAAAACCTCGGTGAAAGGAACTCTCCCAGTGAACCTATCCCAAGGTAACTGACCTAGACATGACTCATGCAGACCTATTACATTATTAATCCACGCAGGGGTGTGGAAATTCCTGTTACAAAGAGAAGTGTCGGGGCCAAACAATGCTCTGTAGAACCAAAGGTCTTCAACAAATTTGCATCTGATGATGCATCTCTTCATGGCACATGGAGTTGACCACCTATGTTGGAGAGACGGTCAACAGACAACAAACAAAAACAACTAGAAGAGCCTAGGGTAGGTTCATGCAAAGTATCGAAAAAGTCTAAAAAATTGCATTTTTGCCTTGAAATTTTTTCGTAAAATTTTGAGTAAATTTTTTAGTTTCAAGTTAGTCTTTTAAATTGATTTCTATCATCTTCTAACTAAATTTGCTTGCTGGTTTTTAGCAGGTCCATCCAAATACAAGGGGAGATTCCGTCGATTTCGGCGAAATCAAGGCTTTCAGGGCACCCAGGGGGCTGTCTACTTCATCAACGAAGTTTTTCCTCTTGTTTTTTCTTGTAGTTTCTTTAAGATCCAAAATTTATAAGGATCCATTCTTCAAATTTAAGGTCAAAGATAACTTTCTTCTCATTGTAATAGGTGCAATAAAAGCGGGCCCTTTTGTGCCCAGTTTCTCCATCCCCATTACGGGGATTTGTGTGTCTTTGTGTGGCTTTCTTTTTTGATGCATGTCTAAATCTTTTATCTCAAACACACATGCAAGTTAAGAGAATGAAACACATATAAACACTCACATTTCACATACATGTTAATTAAAATGAGCTTTCAATCTTTTATGCATGTTTAGTTTAGAGTGCATTGCTTCCTATCAACAATAAGTCTTGCAATCTTTCAATTTCTAAGTATCTTGCAATTTCTCTTTTCAGTTACAAATCAGGGTACAAAGTTAATCTCTTTCAAGTGTTGCAAAGATCTTTCAATTTTCAAGTATCTTTTGCAATTTCTCTTTACAAAGCAAGTTGCAAAGTTTATTTCTTTCAAGTCAATAAACCTTTTTTTTGTACTCCAATTAGGGAAATCTCTGAAGTTGTTAGCTCAATGCGTGGGAAAACGCCTAAAGGTGACCTGTGAAGTAAGGTGGGCCCTCTCGGGACCTGGTTTTCCCACCAGTTTTGGACATCCAACACCTTTAGTGAGTTTACTGGTAAGACCTCTTGGGTTTCGGTAAACTTTCCGCAAGTTTCCAAACAAAGAGTTAGTCTCCAAAGAGGCCACATTTTCTCATTAACTCAACATTAATTTACCTTAATAAAACATTCGATCAACAATTGCCCACGACTCCTTTTAAGGCACTGGTATAATTGGTATATCTTTTTTTTGTGAGCAATCTTTACATTCATGCAATTGTCTAACTTATATGCTTAAATCTTGCAGATCTTGTATCCTTTGATATATGCATGCTTTACTTTATATGATGATGATGAATGTAAAATCTTGAATGCTTTGTTTTATTTCAAGCAATAGACTTCTAGAAGTAACTCTTTTTGCTTTCTTAGTTTAAAGAGCCTTAGATTATTTTCATAGGGACTACCCCCCTTGGCTTCGCTAGGAGTTGGCCTAGATGGAGGAGTTGAGGATCAGGTGACAACACCTTGACTCGAAACTTGCCCCCAAGGACATACCAAGTGGATTGAAGGTTTCTTCCACGTTACCCCAGGTGTGTATAAGGACGACAACAAACCCAAAGACACCCCAGATATTCCCAAGAGAGTACCCTCCCTTGTGACATCTATTGAAGAAACCCCAAAAGATTTAGAACAAGACATCAGTCAACGAGAGGTTGAGGAAGGGGGTCTTGATGAAGGTTACCAATTACATGAGGAAGAACAAGAATTTACTCATGCTTCTACTGAAGATATGGTTAAAGAGTGGGAGCCTGAGGATATTGAACACGATGATGAAGTGTTGATGTGACCATCCCTCTGATGAAGCCCCCCAAAATTCCATTTTTCCTGCACAAGAAGAAGAGGATGAGGTTAGTCACTTTCCTTTTCAGGATTTTAATAATAGTTTATTCTATGATTCAGAAAGTGAAGGAGAAATGGAAACCTCGAGAAAGGTAGATCCTCCTTGTTGTATAATTGAAGATATAAAAGCAAGTCTTCCATTTGATGAAGTTATCCAAATACTTGAAGCTCCTGCACAAGAAGAAGTAAGCAAGGTGAGTTGTTTCCCTTTCCAGATTTTTAACGATTCTTTACCTTATGATGTGGAAAGTGAAGGAGTGTTCCTTCATGCTATAATGAAGATGATGATTTTGTTGATAATATTGAAGAGTTCATACATGTCGGGAAGCGTAATTGGGATATGATTGGATATGATGGGGATCCCATTTACAACATTGAGGGTCATGTCCAAAAATTGCCTTTACCATTAACACATGAAATTACTAATGAATTTGACATTTGGCAACAAGGGCATGACATGATTACAAATTTTTTTCAGACACCCAAGGATGACTTGATGCTATGCTCTCCTAATAATTTTCGGTCATACCTTGAGGACTTTGATGATTGTTCCTTGGATTTATTCTATGAAGAAAGTTATCAACCATCGTTGTGCTCAGATCTTGATAAGAGTGAGGAAGTTGTTTTCCTGAAGCATGATACTTGTGATAAGATTTTCCACCTCCCTTTGATTACTTTACCTCGCTATGTCACTAAAGGTATGGTTTGGAAACATGTCCCTTATCCCAAGTCTTCTGTAGGACAAAACCTCCTTTTGGAATTTAGGGGAAGGTTGAGTACTGTTATCCCCAATTTTTAGGGATAACTAAGGAGATTATGTCTCGAGGCCTACAGGTCCTAGACATGGAGTACCGAGAGCCAGATCAACTCTAGCATGGCCCTGGTGGGCCCATCTTTTCTTCCTTTTAGCGCCTCCACTTTTTCAGCAGCAGCAACATCCATCACCTCGGCTTGGTCCTGTATCAGAGATGACTCTTGCTCCATGAGGTAATGAGTCTGGGTATCATGGTATGTGTCACTCTAATCCTCAAAACCTTTGAATATGTGTATCTAGTTCTTTTTGTTTCTAACGGGTGCTTGGATCTTATACTTATCCACTTGACCATGTCGGGGGGGGAATGACAGGATGCCCTAGTAAGCCTGTGCCCATAGGTTTTGAGTTTCCATCGGGGGATTCATGAAAAGTCATCGTCCGCTCCTGTCATACTTACCACTTTCTATCTTGCTTACCGCTCATCCATCCCATTACATTGGTCCGGGTATTGGGTTGGCCAATCATTTAAGGGTTGTGTGGCCGTCCTTATACACACTTGCAAACGTGAGCTAAATCTTGCTCACTTAGTGTGTCCTTGGAGGCACAATGCCTAGGTTCAAAGCCCATGCTGTCACTTTGACTTGAACCTCTTCTGTCTAGGCTTACTCCTAGGGAAACCAAGGGGGGTAGATCCTAGTTTCTAGATGAGATTAACGTTAAGTTCTAGGAGTTGGTTTTAATTAGTTAGAAGGTTTGGGGAAAATCTAGCCTATGATGCAAAGGCAACAATGCAATGTGCAACGATTCAATTATGACAAGCAAAGCCTTTTCCTAGGACAACTAGGACTAATGCCTAAGATTGGGCAAAGGGGTCAACTAGATTCAAAGGAGGTTGATTACACAAGATTAGCAATGATTACAAAGATTACAATTAGATACAAACTAGACACAATATTACATTAAAGAATGTCTAAAGATTACAACAAAGTTATAATAAATAAAGATACAATGGATACAAAGAGATTAACTAACCATGTGCTTGTATGTGCAGGAATTAAAGAGATTCAAAACAAGATGACCATCAACACATCAAGCCAAGCATGCTCACAATAACACTTACTCTATTGGATTGCTTATCAATGGCATTAAAGATACAATTCACTCAAGACCCAATCAAGAGAGTGCCTCCAAGTGGATGCGCAACTTCTTGAGGGATCACACCATAAAATGAACACCAATTAAATGAAAGATGCTTTTAAATAAAAGTGTTCCAAAACACAACTATGATCACTTAGATGATTAATCCACAAAGCATAAGTTAAACTTGCATGTAAATGTGAATGTGAAAGAGTGCTTGCAAGTGTTAATTTAAATGCTAACCATCAAAGACATACCAATAATGAAGATACCCAATGTTGTAGTGGATTAAGGGGTTGATTAAATATTATTAAGTGTTGAGTGACTCCTAGCTAAGTGTCAACCCAAAATTCTCCTCCCCCAATTACCAAGTGGTTGTTGGATGCTCAAGAAGTGAGGCAACGAGGCCTACCCTAGCTTCACAGGTCAACCCTAAGATCTAAGTACTCCCGGAAAGGATGCTGCGCGTTGTGAGACCGTCCCCAGACTAGCACCTTTTGTTGCCTTCCTCAAACCCTCTTCTTTCATACTGATGCCCAAGTCTGAAAAGTCATGAATGTGAGTTAAAAACTTAATCACTTGTTTGTCATCATCAAAAACCTGCCAATGATCCACGTTATTAGGAATTGAGGATCTAAAAATCACTTCAACCGAAATATTTTCATCAATTAAACTGTCTGGAAGCTGAAGTGTAGAAGCAGCGACTGCAAGCTCATCTGCCTTTGAATTCTGTTCTCTAGGAATAGAAATCAAGTCTATAGCATCTAGGTCATTCATTAAGTCCCAAATTGCATTCCTATATCCTTTCAATCTTTCAGACTTGTAAGAGAATTTATTTTTTAATTGTTGTATAACCAAGTCTGAATCCCCTTTGATGTTTAGAAAACTCACACCCCTATCTTTCAAAGTTCTAAACCAAGGAGCAAAGCTTCATACTCAACCACATTATTGGTTGCATCAAACTCCAATCTATAAGCAAATTTCAACACTTTACCATTTGGAGCTTGAAGCACAATTCCAACACCTTTTCCTGCTCTAGAAAAATCACCATCAAAATTCATGTACCATACTTTGTCTACTTCATTATCTTGGACTTTATCTTCTAAGGGCACAATGGAGTTAGACAAGATGGCATAATTACCAAGACCTTCATCATTATACTTTAACTTGGTTTTGGGGTTTTTTGGATCTTCAATATGATATCTTCTAAACACTTCCCTATTCAACTTGAAAGTGTTCCCATCTGGAGTAGGAATGGTAGCATAAGATAAATCCATTTGTAAGTTACCACCCAAATCTGCAACTGCCTTTCTATTCAACAACATTCCCCAAGCATCTGGAGCATCAATTACCACAATGTCCATTTCAAACATAATATCCGGAAATGATGCTAAGTGTACTTGCAAACCTTTAATCAATCCATGCACTTCAATCGTTTTACTATCCATGGCACAAATGTTATGGTAAGGTCTAGATATTCTTAAGTTCAACTGTTCCATTACTTTCTTAGTCATAACATTAGAGCTTGCCCCTGAATCTAGCATGCAATTGTGTAACACTTTGTCATTCACAAGTAAAGAAAGGTAGAAGGGTAAATTCTTCTCATTCCCCCTATCCCAATTCTGTAGAATCATTGGTGCGTATTGGTAAGCCACGGCTGGTTGCTTCTCAACAAAACCTTTAGGAGGATCTTCTATGGCTTTAAGTATCTTTTCCCTTTCAGAAGGGATCTTCATAAGTTCTGACACTGGAACCAACATCTTTTCATTATTCAACCAACCACCCAAGTCAATATTTAATTCTGAGTTGATAGGTATATTTGATTTAGGAGGGGTTGAGGATACCTTGGGAACTGTTATCGCACGGTTTGTAGGAAAGGCTAAATAGCTTGAGTCAAGGGTAGAAACCGGCGTAACAGGAGCTTCCCCACCCACTGTCACCTCGATGGGGAGCTCTTTCTATTTAGGAGGGCAAGTCCAAGGGAGACGT
>ML842679.1:0-11390 GCA_009831015.1 Picea engelmannii
GATAGCGCTTCTGCAAAGGGGTGGAAAAGCGTTATAACGCCTCTCAGCCATGGTGCAAGGGCGCCGGCGCTCCTCAGGTAGTGTTAGAGGAGCGTTCCCCTTCCAAAACCTCAATTATGAAGCTTTCAACAGTGTCAAGAGATTTTTGACTTCAGCAGACCAACTTTCTTCCTTCAAACTGAGTAAATGAGGTGTTTCAAGTGTCTCTGTGATGTCGTCATTAAGGTGACATGATCCGACAGTATTCACAACACTCTTATAACCAACTTATGACCTTTGCGACAAGTTGTATAGGAGTTGCGACACTTGCGACAAGCGAGAGGTATGTGCGACACTTATCCAGTTGAGTGATTTGGATGTGTAACAGTAACGACTGTTATCTCTCCTAATATTGTGAGTGTTGAAAGACACTCATCCTTAACCTCTCCTCTGATCTACTGGATCTAATGGTCCACAGAAAATCGGTGTTTCTCCCTCTAAGAAATTCAACCGTCCGTTCAAGTTCCAAAGACACTTGGCTAAGTAACTTGTCGTCCTTCCTCCTGAGATTTATTTCTACGAGGTAACCCCGACCCTCTTCCTTCCTTCGAACTTTCAAAGACTCTATCCCTCCTGAGCTTAAATCTAGTTGTAAGATAAAGGATTCCAAGGGATTCTT
The DNA here is from genome assembly GCA_009831015.1 of Picea engelmannii. Lineage (NCBI taxonomy): Eukaryota > Viridiplantae > Streptophyta > Pinopsida > Pinales > Pinaceae > Picea > Picea engelmannii. The sequence goes on from ML842679.1 coordinate 659, forward strand.
ACATGCACTCCTTGCAGCTTTCACAATAATCTCTGATTATCTGAACTCTCCAATTCTGCAGACTCCTTGCGACAAAAATCATTCAACCACTCACTGGGTTGGAAAAATTCTAAGACTTCAACCTTCTTGCGCACAACTTGCATAACTCTATGCTATAACTGCACTTCTGTTGGTATGAGGACAACGATATCCTTCATGAGCTTTTCTGAGGTAAAAATCAGAATCCAAAACATTTGAGAGAACTTATGTCTCTCCAGATATTACATTAATGTGCCATCCTTTTGAATTTCAAAATATATTCAAATTTTTTGTTGGTGTGTATCCATCTGTCCTCCGCTTTTCTTACTTGCGATGCTCCTACATCATTGAGTGACTTGCAAATGGTGAAATACCTACCCGAGACACAAGACACACCACTTTGCAATGATGTATATTAGTCAGATAAGTAAGTTAATATTTTTGTCCCTAATTAGAAGCAATATATAACAATATATATCAGCAATAATATGGTACTATAATCTACTCAATAAATTCTAGAGATCAAGTAGAAAATGCAAGAGAAATACTAGTAAATGACTAGCTAAACTCAAGACAAAAACCAATATTCTAGCATGAAAAGATAAGGATGTTTTAAACACTTGTTTGCAAAAAATTATATCTACCTTATGGATGTAAAATTCAATGTATTACAACAAGAAAATCAGCCACTAAAATCCCCTAAAACTTTTCCAAAAAGTGTGCTAGACCAAGAAGAATAAGTGTGCAAACTTTGAGCAAAATCCAATGGTTGATAAGAGAGTTATTCAAGCAAATGAGTTAGGGTTTCTACATCCCTAATGGATGAAGATGTAATTTTGTAATAGAATCAATAATATTCCCCTTGATGGGGATTCCCTAGTGGTTGTGATATTCCCAATCCATAAGGAATACAATCCACTTTGCAAGAAGTAAAAATGACCAAAAATCATGTTTCCCAATGCAATATTTTATTTCTCCAATGCAATAATAAATGACTAGTGCTCTTAATTATTGGGTTATTGGGGCCATGAAAAAGAAAGAGATATAGAATCTACCTCCTTGGGGGTGTAATGCCTTTTACTTCCTAAGACAAGTTTATCTAGCTAGGGTTTGAGCTAAGAGGGTGTTTGAACAAACCCTTATTAACCAATAACATGAAGAATAAAGTGATGAATACGATGGTGGGGGTGTATTCCCTTATACTTCCCACCTAGTTCCTATAACAATGACCTTGACTTGAAACAAATGATAGCATGAAAGTAAAAACCATACCAATTTAAGGAAAAATGCCAAGATAATCCACCACAATAGAAATACATAAGCCTTCCAAGGCTATCGCATCACTCCCATCAACCATAGAATCAAGAGATAACCATGAACAAGAGTCTAAAGAGAAAATATTTCCAAATATAGCAAACATTTCATACCAATACTTCTCACAATGAGGGAGAGTTATGTTAAAATGAGATCTTATAATCTCTTATTTATACAAAATGTGACCAAGGTGACTTGTCCACAAATTAAGGGGTAAACCACAATACTAAGGGTAAAAAACCATAATATTTCCCCCTTTAACAAAGTAATATTAAAAAATTCATCTAAATTTTCACTTTTTCACAAATAAAACCCTAATTTTACATGGATTTCCCCCCTTTAGGGGACATTTTTCCACTTATAAGAAATCATTGGTGTTGGAGAAGCATGGGTAGGCCTCCAAAGGCCACATGTCAATCATCTAGAAAATATCCTTATGATGAAGACCTTATTCTCCTCAAAATGTCCATGTGTCAATGAATGGCACCTCATCACCAAGCCCTAACCCCCCTAGGTGACATCATGTCTCTATAAGTGACATTTTACCTCTCCTAAAAAAAACATTTGGCATGTGGAGGCTAGGATATGTCGTCTAAGTCATCTTCAAGGCCTTCAAATTTTATATTTCTCATTCAGAATGCAGTTTCTTTGCATCCAACATGTGGGCTTGTAGCCCCATGCAAGCCCAAGCTAGGCTTGTTCTCCCAAAACTATCCACTAACTAGGTCCCGCAAAGACAAATGAGCTTGCCCTCCAAGGATATCAAATCATAACATCATGATAAGTAAATCCAATCAATAAATGAGCCACCTAAGTATGTGCAACAAACATCACTATATCAAACAATTAAATTCTCAAAAACAATATGCGACTTGTCAAGATTGAATATGTGAGGGTTGACGAGGTGTCCTATTCGGTAGATCTTTCCCTATGTCAAGGAGAGTTTCCAAGAGATTCCTCTCTAAGCCATGTAAAGTGGATGAACTGGTTGGGTTCAAAACTCGGTGGGCATAGGACTCATGACATACAAGGGATCGTAGTGTCTCATTCAATGGTGCCTTTGTAGAGGGTGTGTGGTACCTTCGTTCGCAATGCACTTTTTCCAATCCCATCATTTTTTTTTATATTAATTTATTTTTATTTTCTTCCAATATATAATAAGGAGAGGTTGAAGGTCACTACCATGGTGTGGTGACGAGATGATGGAAATGTCACCCACAAACACCTAGTGGAAATGAGAAGGTTGGCTCGTGATGAGACCCCCTTTCTCTCAGCCATGCAACTGAGAGCCATTACTCTAGTTTGGTGACTAGATTATGGCAATGTCATACCACTAGATATTCATGGAAGTGATAGGTTTTCTCATGATGAGACCTCATATCCTTCAACTAACCTTTTAAGCATTCTTTATTATATTGTGGTTCCCCTTTACTCAAATATAATCATTTCGCTACTTTCTTGGGTGATCCTTGGGAGAAGCATCTATAAGGTTTATACAAGGATTTTTTCTTTTACCCAACATCAATCCCTCTGGGCCTTCATCTCCTTCTTCCCATAGAATCAGGGACAATGCCTTCTTGGGTCAATACACCCTAAAATCCCAAGAGATGAGGAAATGGAGGGGAATAATGATGGAAAGTGGCAAGTATGGTCGGGAACAGTATGATGGCTCATTAAGGGAGTTTATAGTAGCAAACCCATCCCCAAGGAAGACCACTTACTAGGGAACAATGTCAACCACCAAGGTGAAGCAGGGAAAAAGACATAATGTCCAAACATATACCATGAAATATAGAGCAATATAAGATACAACATACTCAAATGGCTTAAATATTGAAATGATGCTCACATAATACTACCGTGTACCTCATGGATCAAGGCCCATTTCCTTGTTGGACAACTGAGAGGGGGGGGGGGTGAATCGGTTTTTATTGAGCTTAAACAATTATGCTTATTTTAAACTCTTTACACAACATTTAATGACAATCACAATAATGCAGGGAAGTTAGCAATAGAACATTCAGCATCAGCCACACATATGAGATACATAGAGACATATATTTTTTGAGGAAACTCATATAGGGTAAAAACCTCTTCTTCTTTATATGATAAGTAATATTTACATTCTTTACATTATCATACATATGAGCACCAACTCATAATGAGACTACAAACTCTATTTTGCAAGCTGCTACTTGCTGAGAGCACCAACTCTGGCTTCTCTAACACAAACTAGAAGGAAGCACCAACTCCCTGGATTCTCTAGCACCAACTATAAGGAAGCACCAACTCCCCGGTTTCTCTAGCACCAACTAGAAGGAAGCACCAACTCCTTAGTTTCTCTAGCACCAACTCCCCAGTTTCTCTAGCACCAACTAGAAGGAAGCTACAACTCCTTGTGTTCAAGCACCCACTTGAACCTCTGAGGACAAAAGTCCTCCCTAGCACCTCCCTACCACCCTGAAATATAAATTTTTGCTAATGAAACTTATCACAGTGATACAATATTTATCATTGGCTTACCAGACTTATCACTGTTCTACTATGCTTCTCTACTCTCTTATATCAGTGTCTCTCTGTCTGCATCTTCTTGGGATTTATGATCTTCTGTTTTTCTCTACAAGAGCACCTCAACCTCCCTTTAGTGTATTACTGTCTTTCTCCACACATTCCTTGCTCTTTTTTTGCTTCTGCCTTTTATTCTCTATGCGCCATGTCCATCCAATTCTCCATTCCTCTTCTCTATATTTCAGCTATTGCTCATTCCTCCTACACTCCTGAATCCCTCTCAATAACAACAACTCTCGTCTCTTCTCTGTTTTTCATACTTATAGTCTCTGTGCACCTTGTGCATGTTGTCCCACCATGCTTCTGCATGCTCTCTCATGTCGAGTACTCTACCTATTCATCATGGCAACTCTTCAACTTCTTTGGCAGTTAGATCCATCTATCAATTTACTCTACGAACAGTCTTCATTCCACTGGCAGATTCCTAGAGACTCTTCAGCTCCTCTGATAATCACACAGAGGTCTCTTTGGGTCCTTTGGTGGAAACCATTAGTGGTTTCTAGCAGTTACACTGTGAACCTCCAAAGACCACTTCAGCAACTGAATCACCACTAATCGATTAACTGTGAAGAGAAACAGTATCCCTTTGATCATACATAAATTCACCTGCACTGTTGGATGGAGTTCATAGGGTCTTCTTTTTAATTCATATGCCCACTAGCTGTGACCAAGCACTAAATAGAGTTTTAATTTCATGATCTCACATCTCAGCATTCTTGTGATAGAATATCTCAACACTCCAAGTCATGATCGCCGAGACTCTGATATGGAGCTTAGCACCGCTATCTTCTTCCCCTCACGTGACCACTGACTGTGACCACAGGATGCACCAAAAGGTGCTTCATATTTTGTGAAATTATAAACTTCATCGAGCCTGATCAACGGTCGAGATCTCCGATGATCCGATGGTCCAGATCTCATCACAATCTTACATATCACAATTCCTGTGATGAAGAGTCTTGATGATCCAAGTTGCGAGCGTCGAGACTCCGAGATGGAGCTTAACACTGCTAGCTCCTTCCTCTATATTCTATATATGTAACCACTAGTTGTGACCACAGCCTTATTCAAAAAAACATTTCGCACTTTCACATATTGGGTATTCTATGATGAGTCCTCTCGACTCTCCATGTCACGAACTCTGAAATAGGGCTTGGCTTCTCTAGCTTCTCGACAATGTGACCATGATATATGACCACTCGCCACTCAAATGATAACTTCACTCCTTTGACTTTACAGTCATCAAAATGATGATCTTTCTCCATGTGTCCTCTGGATCCAATGATCCATGACTATCCTCGATTGACGGCCAGGATTCCTTCACAGTTTTGGAGAGTTGGATGACTCTTGGTCTTATCCGCCTTGCAGCATCACCATATCTAATGGATATTGGTCCTTCGTAATTAATACAGATCTGACGGCCCAAATATTATCATGATTTCACCACTTCATGAGCCTTCTTCATGCCTGATCAATGGTCCACAATCCTTGGTGATCTGATGGTCTAGATCTTTTCGTGATTTCATGTATCGTGAGTTTGAACCTCTTTCCTTTGGATTTCCCAATTTGCGAAAATACGAAACAAAACCTTCGTCATTCACCATGTGTCCTTCTTGAATCAAATGTCGATATTCTTATCTCGATTTCACATATCGTGAGTTTGAACCTCTTTCCTTTGGATTTCTCGATCTGTGAAACTCCGAAAACCTTTTTCATGCTTTGACTATTTTCCTCCTTTTGAGCTTACACTGTTGATCTTTCCATTCGATCGTTGTTGTTCTTCCTTGCCTGTCTATCTACTAATATTCCTTTCCTACCTATTTTTCATCGTTGATGTTGTTCTTTCCATCAATGACAAGCACGCTCTTCTTGTAAACATGCCAACAATCTGCCCCTTTGGCATTGATGGCAACCCTGAACGGCTGCGCTAATCTATTTGGACCTCCAACTGTAGCATCCAATATGCACCACTCCTTTTCTCCTCCTTTGACATCAATGTCAAAGAAAACACGCTCCCCCTAAGATGTTGCAGTATGTTTAGGAGGTATCAGATGTTCAACCAATACAAAATCCCCCTAACAGGATGGACTTGCTTATATGTGATATGGGATGACACCCAACTTCTGTCGGAGATATTCAAATGGTGTCTTGGCTAGGGGTTTCTTAAATATGTCTGCAATTTTTTCTGTCATTGGAATTTAATGTACCTTAACAACCTGATTAGTGACTTGCTCTCTCAGAAAATGATATTTTATGGGAATATCCTTGGTCTTGGAGTGGAGTACAGGATTCTTAGACACATTGATGGCACTAGTGTTATCACAATGAATTGGGATCGGTGCTGCGTATTTTACCTCCAAGTCTGCAAGTTTTTGAATCATCCATAATACCTTAGTGCAACAGGTAGCAGCATTAATGTACTCTACCTCTTTAGTCGATAAAGAAATGGAACTTTTCTTTTTACTAAGCCATGCTACTAACGAGTCACCTAGGAAGAATGCTCCTCCACTAGTGCTTCTTCTCTCATCAAAACAGTTTGCCCAATCTGCATCTGAATAAGCAGTTAACTAAAAATTATGATTTATGGGATACCACGGACCATAAGTCATTGTTTCTTTCAAATACCTTAATATCCTTTTGACAGCTAGCAAATGACTCTGTTTAGGTGCAGACTGATATCTTCCTACTATTCTAATAGCATGCATTATGTCTGGGTGAGATGTTGTGATGTATAGTAGGCTACCTATCATTGACCTATATGAACTTTGATCAACATCAAGTGAGTCCTCATCCTTGCTTAATTTGCATCCAGTAACCATAGGTGTGCCCACAGGTTTAGAATCTTCCATTTGAAAACTTTTCAACATTTCTCTTAGATATTTTTCTTGAGAAATGAACATCCTTTCAGACCTCTGAGTAATTTGCAGACCAAGAAAAAAAGATAGTTCACCTATCATAGGCATTTCAAACTCAGACTCCATGGAAGAAGCAAACCATTTTACCAATGAATCCTTATTACATCTGAATATGATGTCATCTACATAGACCAACACAATGAGAAAATCATCACCCTCTATTTTGATATATATATTGTTGTCAATTGTTCCTCTCTTGAACCCTTTGTCTTTAAGATATGTATCCAATCTGTGATACCAAGCACGAGGAGCTTGTTTTAACCCATATAAATCTTTCTTCAGCTTGCATACTAAGTCATGGTTATCAAACAGTTCGAAACCCTCTGGTTTTTCCATATAGACTTCTTCATTTAAATCTCCATTTAGAAAATCTGACTTGACATCCATTTGATAAACTTTAAACCTTTTATGACAAGCATAGGCAAGAAATATTCTGATAGCTTCTAACCTTGCTATGGGCACAAATGTTTCATCAAAATCAAGTCCTTCTATTTGAGCATAGCCTTTACAGACCAATATTGCTTTTTTCCTGACAACTTGTCCCTGCTCATTCAACTTATTCTTAAAGATCCATTTGGAACCAATGATATTTTTACCTTCCAGTCTATGAACCATCTCCCATGTATTGTTTTTCTCAATCTGATCAAGTTCATAATTCATTTCTTTAACCCAAAGTTCATCGTTGCTAGCTTCATTAAAGTTCTTGGGTTCCAGCATGGATATGAAATCTATATGTGATTGCTTGGTATTTTTTATTATCTTTCTCTTGGTTTGTACACCTTTGTCCTTTTCACCTATTATCTGACTTGCAGGATGATTCTTTTGAGTAATTCTAGAGGAGGATTTTGAAGGAGCCTACTGATTTGAGTCTGTCTAAGTATCTGAGTCTTCATCTGATTCATAGTCTTCATTTTTTGATTCTTGGACCTGTTCATCTTCATCTTTAGCCATGTCTTCTGTAGAAGACTCATTATTGTACAGCTCTCTTGTTGGGATTCCTTCATCAACGTTTATGTCAATACAGTCAACCAATTTATGCAGCCTCTTATTATAGCATCTGTATCCTTTACTGTTTGTAGCATATCCTAAGAAGATACCCTCATCAGCCCTGTCATCACATTTTCCAAGTTTCTCATAATTATTCTTTATGTAACATTTACTCCCAAAGACTTTGAAGTGTTTGATTGAAGCAGGTCTCCCATGCCACAGATCATAAAGTGTCTTGTCACTTTGTGGTTTGAGGTGAGATTTGTTAAGAACATGGACTGTTGTGTGTATTGCTTCTACCCAGTAGGTTTGACCAATGTTCTTCTCATTCATCATTGACCTGGCCATTTTTTGCACTGTTTTGTTTTGCCTCTCCACTACTCCATTTTGTTGTGGAGTTCTTGGGATTGTGTATTCTCTCTTGATCCCATGCTTATCACAGAATTCCTTGAAATCACTTGACATAAATTCTCCTCCTCTGTCTAATCTTACTGCCTTTAACCTCTTACCTGTTTGATTCTCAGTTAAAGCCTTAAATATTTTAAACTTCTCAAATGCTTCAACTTTTTCCTTGAGAAAGGCAACCCAAGTAAGTCTGGAGTAATCATCAATAATCAGCATGAAGTAGTTTTCTTTCCCTATTCATTCTTGTCTTGATGGTCCACATAAATCCATATGAACTAGTTGGAGTGGTTTCTCTGTTGAAGTAAAGCTCTTGGCCTTAAACGGTGTCCTGGTTAGTTTTCCTACTTGGCAGGGTTTACACATAGAATCTTGGGGTTTTGATGTTGTTGGAAGATCTTTTACTGCCTCAAGATTTTTGAGCTTGATTAAGTGTTCAAAGTTTAGATGTCCAAGTCTCCTATGTGATAACCAACATTCATCATGTTTTCTTAGATGACACTCTTCTCTATTTTCTTTCAGCACAGATACATTATTTTCTGTCCTTATGCCTTTTGCCACCACTTGTCTTGAGTTTACAGACTTTATCATGCAGTCCTTGGATGTGAACACCACTTCACATCCTCTGTCACACATTTGAATTACACTGAGAAGATTATGTTTCAGCCCATCTACAAGTAGAACATCTTGGGTTTTTCCTTTTCCATTACCTAAACTCACCATCCCTTTACCCTTTATTTTACCTGGAGCATCATTTCCAAAGGCTATGTTTCCTGATTTTCTTTCACATAGAGATAGAAACTTACCTTTGTCTCTCGTCATATGTTTGGAGCATCCACTGTCTATATACCAAGGGTTCGTTTTTCTTTGAGTTGACAACACTAATCCACACTTGTCACTTTCTTTCTTCTTCCACACCTTGACATTTTCAGCAGGGGAATTCAAATCTGGTTCATAGTTCCTTAATCAACAGTCAATAGATTTATGTCCATAGTTATGATAGATGTATCATTCAATCTCATTGTTCAATACGGAAAAATTATTATTGCAACGTTGTCTACTTATTGACTGTTGATTATTTCTTGACCTCCTTAGTTGCATGCCTCTAAACTTAATTTGGAAATTCGCAATCTGTGAAGGTTTGTTACTTGGATGTATCATTATTTGTTGTGGAAAGTATTTATTCCTTTGAAAAATTAGTTTCTCATGTCTAAGTATTAAGGAACAATTTACAACTTTGTGACCAAAGTTAGAATAGTACAAACAATAACCATAGAAAAATTCTTTGTACCTAGAAAATGGTTGTCTTCTTTGATAAAATCGATTTCTTCCATGTTGATGACGTCTTTCAGTAGGGAGCACATTATTTCTTTGTTCTACAGATTCAGTCCTGACATCATTTTCTTTACTCGTCCTAGGTAGCTGATTGTCTTCCTTTGTTTCTGCAGGTTTGTTGCTGTCATTGGTTGTAGATTTGAAAAACTTGATGGGTTCTTCATTTCTTGGCTTATCACTACTTGATCTCTCTTCATAACCCAAACCAGTTTTCAGCTTTGGATTCCTTTTCTGATTTAGGATGGTGGCTAATCCTTCTGAGGATTTGATACTTGAAATATTCTGATTATACAAGGCTTGAAACTTCTCCATCTCTTTCCTAGTTTTCACTACTTCTTGTTTTAAGGATTCACATCTTGCCTTCTTTTATGATAACTGTCGTTTCATATTGTCTTCAATTTTCTTTGCCTCTTCTAATTCCACTTTTAGTAGGACAAGGTCTTCATCAGGTTCTTTACTGTCTTTCTTGAACTGTATCAGCAATTGTCTTTGCTTTTTGTTCTTAATTCTTAGTCTGTCAATCTCTTCCAGTGCACTGATCAGTTCTCCTTCCATGTCAACCACAACTTATTCTTCATTAGCATAACTTCCTATGCTTATATTATCATATTCCTCTTTGGCCATAAGTATGAAGTCATTTAGTTTATCTTCAACAGTGGAGTAATTGTATTCATCATCTGAAGGATCATCATCATTGTTTACACAAAGACTCTTCTTCTTAAAGTTATTCTCTTTAAAGAAATTTATGTGTTTGTGCTTCTCCTCATCATCACATGTATGATCCTTTCTTTTGTGGGGACATTTATTTGCAAAATGACCTATCCTAACACAGTTGAAACATTTGAAAGGCAGTTTACCTTTGTATTTGCCTGATCCCTTCTTTAGTATCTTCACAAATTTTGCTTCAATTTCATCAGGCTCTGAATCCTCATTCTCGTCTGCCTTAAATGATGCTTCTCTAGAGGTGGGTTTATCTTTAACTATTTTCATTTCATATGCAGTCAATGTTCCTAGAAGTTGATCAAACTCCAAGGTTTTTAGATCATTAAGTTCTTCAATAGCAGAGACCTTCGAGTTGAACCTGTCTGGTAGAGATCTCAAAATTTTCTGAACTAAAGAAGGTTCCTCAATTTTCTCACCAAGTGCTTTCATTGCATTTACCATTTCTTCTACTCTCAGAAAGTATTTTCCAA